>DWLO01001847.1:0-13801 GCA_018245335.1 Dalla quadristriga | reverse complement strand
GGTCCGAAAGGTGTGGATGCCGGTTACACTTATACAAGAGGCGAACACCTCAGTCCTCAGGGATAGCAACACATCAGTGATCAGTTTAGAATAGGACAAATACCAACGATTACTAACTGGTTGATAACTCAGTCCTCTTAGTAAATATTAGTATCCCAGTAACTTATTGTTAGTATATTGTCCTATTCGAAGCTGGTGACAGATGCGTTGCTATCCCTGAGGACTGAGTTGGTCGGCTCTTGTGTAAGTGTATCCACCCCTTTCCGACCAGAACACAATTGTTGAAAAACAATTATTCCACTGCAGAAATGGGTGGAGCCGTACAACGGTTCTACCACCTTTTATTATTCTTTGGTATCACTAAAAAAAGCGCTCCGTCGTTATAATTTTTAAGTGGGCTGATTTCTACATTTCACTCGCCAAATCAATCAGCTGCGTCCCTTAACCCTTGGAGCGCAGGCAAGCGTAACAGTTCCATTTCAGACAATCTAATCGCATTGTCAGCAATAACATGGCTGTCATTATAATGGCGAACACGGGAATACAGTGCAGAGACTGGCAGAGAGAGATACGGCAATTAGGCAAGCAGGAAGCTGGCGCGCTTGCGCACTGACTAATTGCTTCCGAGACTCCCCTCGCCGCCCCGGCAGGCGCTGCCAACGAGTGAAATATTAAAGGCTATCTTCTCTTTCGTTTATTAATATTTATGTATTTGTATACCTACCTTAGACTATTTAAATGGCCAGACGGAGAATTAGAAATAAATGATTGCAATTCGAACGGCATAAGACACGCGCCGATGTGCGCATGGTGCGTTTGTACGTGCCGTTTTTGAATGCTAAATTAATGTTCTATCAAGACATGCATGAAATCTTTGGTTGAAACCCTTGGTTGAAACATAGACGGGGCTTGATGTGGCCATACCGTAGCTGTTACAGTTTGTTTGTGGTTGTAGGTTGGCATACAATTTAATAGGCACTATTAAGCTCAAATAAATCCTTACTAATAATCTAAAATGTGTTTGGTAGTGTGTCCTTCTTTCACACTGCAACAGAGCAACGGATTGATCATTTTATGCATACAGATTATGGGCCGGAGAATGACATATACCTACTTTTTATCCCGGATAAATGCACGGTTCATGTGGAATTACGCGGGGAAAGCCTCATCAGACAATAATTTTTACAAAGTTCTAAATAGATACTAACATAATTTACATATTGGATTTATCAACATAATTGATACGAAAATCATTTCTTGCTCTGCATTCTCGGGTAGAGCGTAATTTGAATTCTACCAAGTCTGTTGTGAACCATTTGCCCTTCCGCATAACTTTATGAGTAGGTAGTAAGTACTTAGTCGGTCTGGATAAGAATCAAATACGTATGTTCAATGCAATGGGACATTGATTATGTTTAGGTTCCATTTAATTATTGACCCTAATTTTAATATCATAGAGATACACTCCAATCTTGTTTATTGGTAAAATGAGACGCACCAAAACTTTAAGCATAAAATACTTAAGTATTTTATGCTTAAAGTTTGTAGTCATAAGTCAACCCTGTAATTATTTTAAAATGTATATTTTGTGCTGTAGTACCTAAGTTTCGAATAAATATATTTCTATTTCTATCTGGTCTTATTTTAACACTAACAAATGCCTAGTACACGTTTCCCTGAACCTACATTTTCATCGGGAATATCGCTGTCACGACCCATAATACTGTCAGTATCAATATTTTTCCAAGCGAGCATACACGGGTTATCCGGAAGCAATCTGCAACACAAAGCATTTTGTTCACATTGTTCTACGCACGTGGCGGCGCGTGCCGCCGATATTCGTTCTGCAATGTTTACGCTCGTCAACTGCTTTATGGTTGCTATTCGAAAGTAACAGACTCGTTAAGAAATTCTCTCTCTTTCTCTATCTTCAGCTCACATCAGTCCACTGCTGGACTTAGGCCTCCCCCAAGGTAGGCCACCGAGCCCGATCTTCGGCTCTTCGTATTTGCGCCCAGCCGCCTTGCGCAGATGGTCGCGCTTCTGGCAGAAAGTCGTCCCACACTGCGTTGGCCTAGTCGCGGATTCCACTAATGATAATACAATCAAGATGGTACTTTTTCACTGTTTTAAAATATAGATACGCCGAAGTTTTGATAATCATGTCTCATTTCCGTTAAGAGCCATCTTATCAAGCAATCTAAACTAATAGAGAGCTAAAGAAGCAGTCTCCATGTTCCAGTGAGTTGGTACATAAATGTTGTAGTTTAAGTATGTCATTAGACTAACCGCTACAGTCTTATTCTGAATTCCTAATAAATCAATACAAGTTTCTATTCAATATCGTTTAGGCTTTCTATAAGGTGACTTTCAACGTAACTGCGGTGTTATAGCTTTTATATCTCTTATTTAATTTTCTATAAATGAATGCCCGAAAATCAAATTAAAAACATGATAACTATTATCCGAATGATTAGATGAATACAAACGTCACACGCAAGTTGTAAATACATTTGGCAGACACAACCCTTCATTAGCCGCGTAATGACCCGCTTAGCGCCCCCGCGAGCCCTTCGCGACGTATTCCCCCGACATCTGCTTTGTTCCACCAAAATCTATTTAATCATATCGTATTGCTAATTTCGGGATTAGGCGCGCGTTCCGTCGGTTATTGAATTATCTATTCCGTTTGCGGCTCCGCGGTCCCCCGGGCGGCCCGGGGCTCTGCCACCAGTGCCACCGTGCTCGCGGTGTCGGAGAATAGATAGACAGTGCAAGGCGGTGTGCGGTGTTTTGTCAACTGTTAGCGCTACACGCTATATGAATATTTTATAGAGCGACGAAGCAGGGGTCTGAATCAATTATCAAGTTCATTTAAATGTACATATATAATACAAATATAGTTTATTGTCCACCATGTAGCAATATTTATAACAGTGATTGATAGACGGAACAATTTTGAACAAAAAGCGTCATATCGCTGAATACTCTATCTCCCCACCTACCCACACTTGGCCAGTGAGGTGGACTACGATCTTAACCTTCTCTTTCTGAGAAGAGACCCGTGCTGGGATTTCAATGATGAGGTACATCTACTCGTAAAACTTCGATGTAACTGGTGTAAATTGTGGGATAAGCTTCAGTCTGAGGTTTTCTCAGTGAACTTTGACATGGGATTCTTCAAAAAAGGCGCAAAAAGAGCATCCCCTGGTTGCGACTCTTCTGATGTTGCTAGTGTCCATAGGCGATGGTGTCCAGGCCCGTCTGCTTGTTGATTGAGCTATAATTTATATTTAAAAAATATGCAACTACAACATCTTAGTACCTACCTATCCTAGTCACCTATGCTTTAACGCCTATAACATATCCAGTTACCTATCCTATATTCCAGCTGGTATTCATCTACGTCCCTTTTGTATGTGTATGTCATCGCCGTATCTTCGTGTGTTTTTGTATCTCTTGCCCATTCCTTCCTTACTATATTTAAAGCGTGCGCTTCTCTAACCCTTCTCCTTCTTTCTACTGCTTCTCTACCCAAACGTTGCCCGGAAGAGATCTCTAATTTCTTTTTAAAATTAGTTGTGAAAATTTGTATTATAATGTATTCAGTATCACGAAATAAATAATACTTATTTCACCTAGCTAGGGCAAATATTTCTCTCCACGGCTCTGCGACCAGATTACAGCAATACAAGAGAAGCCACAAAAGCTCTCCCGCGCGGCGCAAGCTTAAGGAAAACTCATCAAATCTAAACTTATAGGAGTTCATTGAGCACGGGCGATAGTTTTCTAATCCACCCACACAATAACAGGACGTTATTAATTTGGTATCGCGCACAAAAGAGCATGTTGCTACAAATATGAGGCACAAAAGACGATGAAGTAATTAATGTGGAGGCTAGAGTCGTATTGGCAACGAAGTCCCGTAATCCCGGGGGAGTCGCGGCAAATCGCCGACACAATACGGTAGTTAGGGCCGGGGCGCGGATCGGCGGACGTTTAACGAGCAAATTATTTAGTAAATGTTGCCAAATAATAACATTAATGTGGGCACGTGGGGCCGCCGCGCGCCGACTTGACGCTTCTAAGCCGACATGTTAACGGGGATAACGTGGAATATTTTCGTCTCGTCTTAGAAAATTGTATCGTGCGTAGGTTCATTGGTTCAGAGTTTGGGAAAGATAATTTGGCTCGCTTATCAAGGTTTCTTTAGTGGTCTGGGCAAGCAAATAGAAAGGAGTTTCAAATATCAACATCTAAGGGTACATGCTTATCAAAAGTTATATTAAAAAAAGAAAACGCGATGATAGCCGAATGGTTAAGACTTCGGCCTCCTACTCGGGGGGTCCGGCGTTCAAATCACAGGCCTATGACTTTTCCTAGTTGTATGCGTTTTGAGCATTTTAATATCGTCTGCTATAACGGTAAAGGAAAACTCCAGGAGTACTCCAGGAGTTCTCAAAGGCGCTTGAAATCTGCTAATCCGCACATAGCCAGTTAGGTATGACCGTAACCCTTCTCACTCTGAGAGGAGCCCCGTGTTCAGTAGTGGGCCAGTGTTGGGGTTATGAAGAGTAAAGAAACTGAAAGTCAAGAGTCCACATGCCAAGTAAATTAAAAATAATCCTACTATAGATCCTACAATATTTTTTTAAGTCGATTTTCTGATAAACCTAGCAATAAAATAACAGAATTCCATGATAGAATTTATCTCAAAACCCTTTGTCAGGGTCTTTTTAACAGACTTTTTTGAGGGAAGTTCTAATTATGAATTTTAGCTAGTAAGAACCTACTAACTAGAAAAAATATATCGTGTACCCGAATTCACTCCTAAAAAATTCCTAGTAGTATAAACACCTCTGAAAACAAGAAATCGTGTGTGTGTGAACAAAAGAATTGGCCAACAAAAATAAATTCACGCGGGCCTATCCACAAATGCCTCGCGACCGACGGGCGGCGCCCCCACCCCGCCGGGGGGTGGCCAATGAGAGCCACGGCTCCTCTGCCACTCCACTGAGTACCAGCGCAAACAGCAGCGAACCTGAATGCCACATAATTGAGTGTCCTCGGCGCTCACCGATCCATTGTCGACTCCATTAAAGTAATTATCGGCTAAATGCTCGCAAATTAACGACGGTTTTATTGATGTTCACTCGCCAGTGCCTTGATTCTTTGGCGCGAATTAGACACCGGATTCACTTCTATGGCAATGATTTCGAGGGTCGCGCTTTTAGTTGGGGTAGTGTGAATTGAGATGAGAGCTTTAGGTCACCGCATTCATTGAATACAAATTAAAGTATGTGTCTATGTAACAAAGTGAATAACACATAAACGGTCTTCATTATACGTTACAATTAAGTAAACATTTATTTACATAGGTATCTCAATTACTTTACGCTAACATTATTTTGTGAATTTTAATATACTTTCACTGCCTAATCACTACGACCCGTCCACTAAGCCACTTTATGTAACATTCTATTCTAAAAGCTGTTTTCGTTTAAGTGTACTTACGATGTCCATGGTGTCGTGAACTTAATGCTTTCCGCACTGGCGTGCTGGTGAACGCTAGTCAATCTCGTTTTTTTTGTTATGACAGTGCTAAGCCACACAGCATTCCGTGATATTGCTGTTTTCTCTGTTCAGTCCTTAATCTAGGCGTGATTAAATTTTTTAATTGATGTTCCCAGTAAACATTTTATGGATACTTCTCCTTATGGTATCTACTTACACCGAAATGAGTAGATAATAAAATTACATATATCTTTTCATACCGGCGATCCAGTAGTCCACTTGCACGCTGGGACTGGGCCAGGGGTGTATGTGTACTCGCTATTATGCCATATCATTTGGGGTTGGCGAAATACATACGTATTTTCTTCTATTCAAATTCATGATCTTACGTCTTGCATACACATATCATCTCTAATATAATGTAGGCTAATCCACCCTTTTCTAAGTTTCCTTTTGTAACACTTTAATTTCTCCCCATGCTCTTACATTAACAAGGTTTTTATAAAAAAATCCTAATAAGCTAGAGTATTTCAAGCGTCTAGGTAGCTATTCAAGAATCTTTTCGTGAAATATCAGGGTTAGTACAGACTAGCTACCGAGTAAATACAATGTAGGGGTTCGGAATCAGCATAGCGGGCGGAATGGTGGCGGAGTGGTGGCGGCGTGGCGGCGGCGAAGCCCGCGGCCGCCGCGATGTATGTAAATGGAAGTAATTGTCTTCGCTGCCGCCGCTGCACACCGCGCTCCGAGCAACGAGTCTGGAATACTCTGGAACATCTGACTTAGATCTCAGTAGAAATAAATCAACGCTCATCACACCCGCACTAGCATTCCCTGTTCCGGGTGGCGGACACGAACAGAAATCATACGACCAAGATCTGAGAATAGACATTTATCTGCCATGCAAATGTATGCCCCGGCCGGAAATCGAAACTGGGACCGCTCGTCAGGCAAGGTCAAGGTCGATGTAGCATGCAGAAACGACCATACAAATCAACTAGCTGTCGCCCGCAACTTCGTCAGTGTTAAATTGATGAAGTTTTCATTCGCTCGGGATCTGTATATTTATCCTATGACCTGTGTGTCCTATGACCATCTCCATGATCAGACTACCTCTCTATCACATTCTATGAAGATGCGTTGTATGGTGCAGCCGTGAAGGCGTATCAAACAAACATTATTATAGACAAACTGATAGTCGCCATTTTGGCATTAATATTGATTGATTGATTGATTCGCAGTGATAAATAAGTCACTTAACTGTACAGTTAATAAGTAAAAATACATAATATGTGAAACGCTCATTGCCCTGGGGGTTCTCGAGCATTTTCGTGCTTCGGAAGGCACACTGAGCATTTGGTCGCGGAGGTTTTGTTGCAGTTAGATACGTACAATATAATACAAAATCAATTAATTAAGTTTAATGTGAAGACATAATATAGTACTAACAGTATGTACCTACATGTAAATTGAAAATCGATATATAAAGGCACTGGCTCGCATGATGAAACGCGAAAACCAAATAATGTTGACAAAATGAGTTAAAATTAAACCGGATACAGAGCGGTCAGAAAAGATTTAGTTAAGAAGCTTCACAGTGCGTGGGAGTCTGTGGCGAGCACATTGACCATTCAAGAGCAGTATTGTGGCCCATAGGTGGGCACCCGTCACTTAACTCTAAAGCATGCATTAAGACAACCTGACAATAGTTTTTAATACGCCACTAATCCGAGATTAAGATAGTATCTGGAACAG
The DNA here is from genome assembly GCA_018245335.1 of Dalla quadristriga. NCBI lineage: Eukaryota > Metazoa > Arthropoda > Insecta > Lepidoptera > Hesperiidae > Dalla > Dalla quadristriga. The sequence goes on along the minus strand of DWLO01001847.1, from coordinate 6,532 downwards.
GGCACGATAAACACTTCACGCGCAAACAATTGTGAATATTTTGTGAATTCACGTTTCAAGAACAGTTAGTTGGAGTGTGGAAAAAATACTGACCGTCGTCGTGACGGGGCGTCGCCGCGTCCGATCGAGGTATTGTGTTCGAAATACAGTTATTGTTGACAAAATTAATGCATTGTTGCGGTGTTAAACGCTCGTGCAAAAACCATGCGGACAATGACTGCGTAATTGAATTACGTACAATTGGAGACGCGATTTCCGCTTCGCACCGGCGGAGTGGTCCAGCATGACTTCAGTACGCAGGAGCAGCTGTTTTGCTGAAATTCGAGGACACATTATCATTTTCTCGTTCTTAATTTTGATACAATTGTTCAAGATATAGTTTTATACGAGTAAAACATTTGGTTGCCGCCGTTATGGAAAGAACGGGAAAAGAAAACACAAGTGAAGGGAAATAAGATGATGCGACGAACAAACTCAAATATTGAAAAAGTAAAACAAGGCCAGTGTCATTTTTATCGTTTCAATTGTTATGTTTTTGTACCTTCCTTCTGAACAATTCGGATTAAATTCGAATTAGTCTCAATAAAATTAATAAAAATAATAAAATAATTACAATAAAATTATTGTGTCTTGATCACCGCCAACGAATGTGCTAATACAGCAGTGCATTAAAAAACGATTAATCAAGACAAAAACGTTATCAAATAGTTCCACAAGAGTCCACGACTTTATTACATTTCCATTAATTAAAAAGAGTTTAAAATTAAAATAAAATCTACTCTAAAATGGAGACATTAGCACTACTCGATAATATACAATTTCCGGGCGTTTTTGCGCTCGAACAAAAACTTTCGCACAAAGGTTTCCCAAGGGTTGAACTTTAAGCTGTTTAAATATTTATGGAGTATTTACGTATTGACAAAACAGAATGGTCGACAATAGCTTTCGCGCATTGTTCGGGATGATGTTTTCATTCGTGAATAATCTGTGACCACTCGAGAGCTTCCGTGATTTAGGGCGCGGGCTGTGGGAGATTTGGGGCGACTTCTGGGCTTTCAAATTCACCATGTTATTTGAGAATCGGGGGTTTGGGTGCGGCCTGAGCAGATCTATTGTAGCTAAAAGCCTTACTAATATTATAAATGTGAAAGTATGTTTGGTTTGTCCTTCTTTCACGCTGCAACAGAGCTATGGATCGACGTGATGTGTTGCATGGAGATGGAGAGTTTATGGACTAGAAAGTGACATAGGCTACTTTTTATCCCAGAAAAAGGTACGGGTCCTCAGGGATTTATCAGGGAATTTAACGAGGGTGGAGCCGCGGGCAAAGCCCGTTCATCATTATCCGTCTGTAACTCTGTACCTGTCTTGTCTCTCTTAAAGCGGTTTAAATTTGTCTGTTTATCGAAATTTCACGCGGGTGAAGTCGCGTGCTCTCCCTAGTCATAAAAATATATTTAAAGGGGAATTGCATTCTTTTCAGCTGAAGACACGTCGTCGGTATTATGGAAATACGATAAGTAGTTCTATCATAAGTCAAATGTAACTGCGTAGCTCCGTCGCATCACACAAGATTACGCATTAAAAGTGCCTGAACATCAAATTTCAACCACAGCTTATGGGTTGATAAACATTCTAAACAGTTAGCGAGGTTCAATGGGGTACGTAGAAGATTGTTCAAATAGAAAGTTCACTCACATGCTCAGATTCGTTTAGAACTTTTGAGCATTATTTTGGGAAGTTAAGATATTAAAGTTTAAAGTAACATTGATTAAGTCACTAAGTAAGGAAGTCCCATGTATCGATATCTTCAGGCAATGAGCTCAGGCCACGGTATCGCACTAGGGTAACAAAATGTCCTCGACATAACAATTGGCTATCGTAACTAGACGGGTGCACAATTAACTATTTGATGGACGTAACTCCACAATTTGCTAATCCTTTTACGCTGTAAAGGTAATATAAGTTTTTTATTTTTTTTTAATGTAATTAATAACATGTCATGTCATGGGACTTCAAAAAAGGCACAAGCACAAGCCACAGCTGCGTTGCTAGCCTTGAGAACTAATGTGGTTGCCTCTTGTATAAATGTAGCAGGCATCCATACCTTTCCGACCGAAACAGAATTGTTGAAAATCAATAATTTCGCGGTAAAAATGAGTGTGGCGTTGGCACCGTCCCGGGCACACAGTATGCTGGTAATTTTTTGTTGTTGAATTTAGTCAGCCATCCGAGGAGGCGATGAAATATGTTTTGACAACTCTGTCATAGTTAATGGGGTGTTGACATAAGGGCGATTTAAAGTAAGTACCCACATAAACTTTATAAGCTACTAGTGCCAAATGCATACATTATAAACCGGACGGCAGTGTGGCCAGATTGGTCCCGACACAACAATGGGGCGGAAGCGCATGCTGTAATCCACTTACGCGCCGCTAATCCTCGCGACCCGGTGCGCATTGTCGCCAAGTGCGCCCGACTGGGTAATTCGATTACAACTGTCATACTTCGTCCCACAGTAAGCGGTACTGTTGTGGTTGCCAACTTAACACGTAATGTATGCTTTCGGCAGGTATTCGAGACGGTGTTCACGTGAAATCGTATCGTATGAGCATGTGGTCATTGAGTGGCATTTAGTTTCCACTGCCCTGTAACTAATGAGCGTCGAATAGAGATATTAAGGACTTTAGGAGTAGAAAATTTTCTGTGCCCGACTTTAAATATAAATTTGGTCCTGTTGGAGTTTGTGTGAGTGTGTTGGCAACCACACCGTAGCAACCAATTCCGATCGTAGGTGACCGGGCACAAAACATCGAGGTTTTTAAAAGTCTACGAGCTATATGAAACCGTCTCCACAATGGTGTGTGCTCCTAGGATCTAGAAAGTACGATGCCAACGCCACCATTTCTCCATCGCACCACTCGCCAAAGACTGACATTTCATCCACACTGACTGGATTCGCAGAAACCGCTCTCCTTAAGGACCAGTGGCACACTGTGAGAACAAAGTGATGAGAGTTTCTGTTTCTAGATGGGGTTTAAAATGCTCACCGAAAGGAGTGCATGTCAAATTGGACTAGAACAGATTAAAATACAGTCTTCAAACGTCGCAACCGCATATAAAACTATAACTTAAGAGTTCGAGCCTACTTGAAACGAACACCGGCAAAAAGTTTAGGGTAGAGATCACTTGGAGAGATTCCTTATTATCGATGTGTCGCGTCGCCTCCTGTAGAACAATCAAAGGGTTTTACTACACTTATTGAGGACAATAAATAGATAACAATTTTTGAGTAGGTACTACAGCATCCGTATATCGTAATCGGGAAGCCCTCAACTGTCACTCCCGCTTGACATCCCAGGGAGGAAAGTGTGGCAGAAAAAGAGCAGTGCATGGGATCATGATTCGTTGTCAGGCTAAGCTGAGGCACCTCATTTTGCTCATTAATTTAGCTCTAGTGTAGATTTTACTTTGTAATCTTTTTGGTATGGCAATAAATTAATTTTATTATTATCATCAACAAGCTCTTTCGAGACTGAGGTAGCAATAGTTAAAAAAATCTGTCAAGTCATTACCTATCTCGCCACGCATCTCAAACCCAGGAGCATATCTCTTATCTGCACTTCACGCAGATAAAGCGACACCCTAAAAAATATTTATTGTGTTTACACAAATACGTAGGTGGTAATCCGAGCAAACTAACGCTTACTTATTCAAAATATTAAGGATCACAGGGTACGGAGCGCTATTGTGTAAGAAGTTCACGAAAATCCTTAATAATATTATTGGGTTCTAATTTCGTTTGTGATTGTTAATCGTGGCTGTATAAAAGTGTCAACCTTCATGAATAGAGGTGCCAACTTGTATTGGGTTACCTACTTTAAGTGAATGGGGCCAGGCGCTTCAGGTATTGTGTTTCGATCTGTAACGAAATAATATTCGTACACTATCCTAAATTTAAAATAAACTCTATTAGAATTCAGAAGAGTGCTTTTTGCTTAAGATTAGTTGGGAATACATAAAATGTGTTGTCCTAATAAAATAAGGATGATTGCTTAAGTATCGCAACGGGTCGAACGACTGTATCGATTTTTTTTTACAATAGAGGTGTGGAGATTGTGTTCCCAGAATAAGCATTATTGGCCATGTGGCTTTCGAGAGGTCACTGTTAACTATGGTATCATTTTTCTATCTGCTTTATTCTCAAAAATAACAAAATGTTTATTCCATAGTAGGTCTAACCGACTTAAAAAAAGTAAGACTCAGTGAGACGGTAACGATAATAATGTAGGAAGAAGTATTATTATTGATAGTATCAGTGGTCAAATATCCAAAAGGACCTCCATAAAGTTCCCACATTCGCCAACCCTAAACAAAATGTGTTGCCCCAAACAAATGAGAATGTGTGAAGAAGAAAAGCCAGGTGGTAGAACCTGTATACGGTTTGCCTTGGCGGTACCACCACCGCACCCATTTCTGCTGTGGAATAATTGTTTTTGAACAATTGTGATCCGGTCGGAAAGGTGTGATGCCGGTTAGACTTATACCAGAGGCGACCACCTCAATCTTCAGGAAAAGCAACGCATCAGTGACCTTCGAATAGGACAATTACTAACGATTAGGTACATGTATTCATTAATACCTAATACTAACAGGACTATCTTACTTAAGTCCTATTCGAGGTTTGTCACAGATTTCCATGGGCGGCAGAAGTTGGTGGGACTGCATGCTCGTTTGCTGTTTATTATTAAATTAAAAAAAAAACGCCAAATAATTGGATCCAAAGTAGACATCTCAAACAGGTTTGAACTTTAAACTCCGTCCAAATCATACGCAGTACCGAAAGCATTTGAAAGGCTTGCCGATGGAGAAGCGACATGTGATATTCTTGTGTGCTCGCCGTGCTCGGATCACAAAGCGCAGCGGCCGAGACGCCTTAATACTCTTATTTGAAGATAATCCGTCGCCCCTCGCCTCCCGAATTGTCATACGGCACTGCGCCGCGGTTTGGTTTGCTGTTAATAAATTATGAGTAGTTCACGTATTTACGACACATTTCTGTATTACTTTTCCGCCCTGGGGAATATCTGATTTTGATATTCCACAGACAAACAATACTTTAGGATTTTCACCCAGATGGATGATGACTTTAAGGTAAGTTAGGTGAAGTAACTGGACCACGCAAGGGTAATTAATGAACCCGAAAAATAAATGAATGGTACCTACGGGAAGGAATTAAAGACATTCTTCTGTCTCCGAAATCCTTCGCTAACAACGTAAATAAAGTACACGATGAATATATAAATAGCTCCTAGCTGTCTGGATGGTAAACTCTGTTTAGGTATGGTTCGGACAGAGAGCATGATACCTCACTGTACATGCGCAATGTTTTCGTATACGTATACACAACATCCTTAGAATTACTGAACTCTTTTGACGTTAGAAGTTGGTTACGGCGTCTATACGCCGTAGTACTTAACACAGATTAGATAAGAGTTACTTCGAAAGTAGTATCCTCTTTGAATACTACGACTATTAACAAATTCTAACCAACTATAGTAAATAGTCAATAATCAATAGTCATTTAAAAAAAATACACAAAAACTTACGAAAGAAATGTCTTAAACTTGTATACTTAGTACGTATACTTCAATTTACTTCGATACTAGCTGGACTAACTACACGAATAGTTTGGTCCTCTACGAAATCGGTTCTTATGTTCGTGGATGGCACAGTATGTGCATGCAAGTTTCCTCCTTAGATCTCATAAATAACTTTCTCACTAATTTCGAATAATACGAAAGGTTGTAGCTAGGTAGGCACGTACTCGTACATAATACAAATAGTTGTTGTTTTCTGGCTGGCTCCGTGTTTCGGGGAAGAAACGAGGCGAGCGGGGGGAGGCGGCGGGGGTTAATTAGGAGGAAGCCAGCTGTACTCCCCCATCTGCGTAGATTTCCCCTCGGTGCCGCTGCTGCGAAAACAGACGACGAATCCGTATTTTGTACGTAAAGATGAATATCGTATCGAGCATAGGTAGGTACCTACTCGTCGTAAAGATGAATATCGTATCGAGCATAGATTCCCGGTTTGTGTGAGTCGACACCGACCGACATAGTTAAGTTACATCGGACGCGGTCGGAACTTGAATGTTTGAAAATTTCATGAGTTTTCACTACGAACGTCACGTTACAACCGTGATACAACGGTTTTTAGTGATTTTAATTCCACAGATTTTCCTTAATTTATTAACCTTATTTTTGAACACATGTTTCTTGACTATATAAACTAAGTATCAATTAAACGAAAACACGATTACTTGAAATTTACTCGATAATTTTTTTTTATGAATTTGTCTAATTTTCTGTGTCACTACTACATTTTCCCGAATTAGTTCACGGAATTATTTTTAAAACATAGTAAATAATCATTTCTGAAATGTACAAAATGTTTTTTTTAATCCGTCAAATAGTTTTGTGAATAGAAAATAAAATGATGTCTGCCGCATACGTTGATTATTTTAGAGCGCGCG
>DWLO01001846.1:0-13802 GCA_018245335.1 Dalla quadristriga | reverse complement strand
CACGTGTGGTAGCACTTAGCTTCTTGCTTCAGCATAGACTAACTACAGTTTCTATAAAAAAGGAAAAGGTTTTTTCGTTTGATATGACTGCTGCATATCTTCTAACTTAATGATTCTAGATCTGATTTAGTGCCAAGAGCTCTAGATTGGACTATTCTAAATTGGACGTTGAACCTGTTCAGTTCAGTTGGCTTACGGTGTTATCCTTGGCAAGCTTGAGGTGGAGCTGCGTGCCGTTGCTGCTTAACAGCAGCGAATCGGAGGATGCATTCAGCAGCGGCAGAACCCAAGGGCACTGCTGCAAGGCGTACGGCCGCAGCGGCGCTAGGGGATCTGTCGTCGACGAGGGTGCCTCGCTTGTGGATGAGGACATCGCCGGGGTTACGCTCGGCATTAGAATCCAGTAATCTGAACATAAAAACGGTATTTTTATTTTCACACTTACTCGTACTGTTGTAGTGAAGTTTGGTTCAGCATAACTTGGTTCAGATGTGAGGTTCGTGTGTTCCTTCAACAAACAGCAAGGAGCAGCTTGAAGGAGTACGCTCAAGGCCTGTTAAGTTGTGAGAAGAGACACGTGCCCTACGTGGAATGCTTATGGGTTGGAGCTTGGAGCTAATATTATGTGACTTCGTTTCAATTAAATGTTGTATTGATATGGAGCGTTCTTAATGGCCACCGCTGTATTTTTTTTTCCTACTAGATTTTGTTTTGTTATGAGCAATGCATGCAGTGTGCAGCTATCGCCGCAAATGTCTCTTTATAAGTATATCTTTATACGATAAAAATAGCAAACGGGCATGCAGCCCTACTAACCAGTGACATAGACAAAGACATCTGTGACTAACCTCAAATAGGACTGAATTCGGCGCGAAGGCGAGGGACTGTTGTTAATTTTATATGGTAAAAGAAATATTAGTTATAGCCTACAACTAATACTACTATTAATAATACTACTAATACATAGTACTATTACTAACTTGTAGGTACAGTATTCGTTAGTAATAGGACTGTGAGAATAAGGACTGTTAACATTAACAGTTGATTAACTTACACAAGTTAATCCTGTTAGTAAGTGTTAGTATAGTAGTATAGTAGTATAGTATCTGATGCATCTTGTCACTCGGACCGGATGGTACCCACGAATATAGAAAGCAACAGAGATTGGAACTTGAGAAGGGCAGATCGAAATATTATACAAAATACTGTCCGAGCATGAGTTATCATGGGATGAAACTGGGGATGTTAGGCCAGTTAGTATGTGATAAAACTCCGTCCTCAATAATAGAGCGGAGAAACACACGCTCAATACAACATTGGGAGTTATTTTCATGGTGAATTAAATTTAAACCACACCGCAGAATAGTACTACACATTGCACTGATCATTAAACACCTACCGTGAGGTCTCCGGTGATGGACTGCCGATATCCGAGGACCGCCGATGATCCACCGAGTATCATCTGGTACAGAAATTCAAAATTAATATAGGTAGGATAATAGATTTAGAATAGGTCAATAGATTTTTTATGCTGCATGTAGCATGCAGTGTAGCCATTTCCACCCATCTCTACATCAATCTGCCACAAACTTCAAAAAGGAATGTAGCTACCTATAGTAATAGGAAAATTAATGTAAGTTGTATCAATGGTACCTATAAGTTATATTGTTGATACAATTTATTACTGGCGAATTGTTATTGCGATTGCGATAATAATCGGCATAAAATAAGTATAGAGAAGGTAAATATAATAATAATTGACTGGGTTCCACACTAAATGTCATAATTGTTTTGACATGATTGAGTAACAAACAACCACCTCTCCATCCATCCTCAGAAACTTTCGCATTTACTCGTATAATATTAGCACTATTAGTATTATTGAATTGTACATAGTCAGTTATATACCTGCTAAATGTTTGTCAAGTTTATTTAGACATACAAGTAACACTGCTCCGACCGGTGCCGTGCCCTCTGGATCCAACGGGCACAGCACGTTCCCCCCGTTTTCTTGAGGTCGTCAGTCCACCTTGTCGAAGGGCGGCCTGTGCTCTTTGTGTTCCACTGCTGTCGGAGTCCAGTATGTATGTCCAGGAGTGGACTTCAGAAGGCTGATGGATGGACGGAACACTGCTTAAGTGTACTCCCAAAGAACAGTTGTTCTGAGTGCGAGGCGTGCGTTCTAAATGTTTGTACACTTACCACTTGCTGAATGTAGGTCAAATTGGCCCGTCATTGCCCCACCCGCGGCGAAACTCGATGTACCCGGGACGAAACTGGATCCACCCGGGACGAAACTCGATCCACCCGGGACGAAACTCGATCCACCCGGGACGAAACTCGATGCACCCGGGACGAAACCCGATGCACCCGGGAGGAAACTCGATGCTCTGGAGTACAATGGACCGGACATGCTGATACCTGATCGCAAAAGTTTAAGATTTTATTAGTTACCTACTAAACCCCTCGCGTGGTTTGCCGTGTGGTGACGGCACAATAGAATACATTTGACACCACCCCTCCCTCTCCCGCGGGTATCGTACCGGCTCGAATAAGTGTATATAGGAACCTATGTTTGTTCAGCGTATATAGATAGAGAAAAAAACTGTTCAAGGGTACTCTCCCAAAGAACTGTAAACTTTTTTCTACCTACCAGAGCTTTGGAACATTCGGTCCGAGGGTAGTGCCGTCAAACTCAACTGTTGATAAAGTACAGGTTTTCGCCTCTTAAAGGCCCATCTTTGGGCGGTCCGTGGGTAGCTGCTGATACCTGACCACAAAGTTCAAAATTGAATTAGTTACCTACTTAATGAGGGTAACTAGGTTCACATTTGGTTTTGTTGATGGATGCAAAAGTAACTTTGCTGTGCGCATTTCTGGCGCGCACTTTAGTGATTTGGTGTATTATTTTTATGTTTAACTGGCTTGTAAGGTGAAATGTTAGTAAGATTTGTTAGTTTAATTACTGACTAAACTTATGTTATACAGTAGTGCAGCGTAATAGTGCAATCGTTAACAATACATAAGACATACACGACGGGCTATCGGATTCTTTACTTATTGCTTAAAATCATTAAAAATCGTTGAATATAATCATTAAAAAACTTACTGTCGCCGTCAACAGATTCGGCATTGGTCGCCGATGCGGTGTCGTTAGGTTTCACCACCACCAGGGATGTCAACGGCGTTACCATCTCGAACTAATAAATACACATAAGTAATAAAATCATTAGATATATCGCAATTATAATGATTTTATTTGACACACATATTTGATGCAAAACGGTGAAATATTTGAGGTGGAGATATCCTAGGGTGCCTCTAGTAGTCATTAGATGGGGCACACCACACCTACAATAAACATGAATGGTATAGTAAGTAGAAGGTAATCGTAATTTAGAATTTATTCAAATAGGCGATTCAAAAGAATGACAATAAGATACCTTAACACTGAGAAGAGGCTTTATTAGCTGCTCTAAAAAGTATTACCTATGTAGGTAATAATATATGTATAATAACAGACATTTTTTTCTTCTCAATAGATTGTTTAATTCTACTCGGAAGCCAGCCAATGCATAGAAGGTCGTAAAGAAAACGTTTTACCATCAAAGCAATTTCCAAAGCTTTCTTTGCTAGGGTATTTCTTTTCTCGTCAGGCTCGGTGAGTGTATCTCTCTCGTCCAGGAGCTGCTTAATGGTGAGGTAGGCCCAGAGCCTGTTTAGTGGGTAGTGATCGCTACTATTACGAACTACTGGGTAGAGTAGCGTTTCTTCGCCATGTTTCTGTAGCAAATAAAAGAAAATACTTATTTCAGGGCCTTGAGATTTGTAGGTTTGATCCAAATAACAAACACCATTTACTGCAGAATGTATTAGAAAACAGGGTGACATTTTCAAGTGAGCGTCGTACGCCAAATCCGAAATATCGAGGGACAGCGAAATATGCTAAAGTGTCGGGGCTGAGTTTGTTAAAAACAAAAACTGCATCATAATAGGCGGAAATAGATTATCTTGATGTTGCAAATTTTCATACGTATAGACTATTTCACTTTGCTTGGAACATTTCCTAGCAACTCACAAAAAATTACATAATATGTAACATAAAAGATAGTGAACAGAATTAAGGAAAAGTGAGGGTTCTGTTTCCAAAAATTCAAATGACGCAGCTTTAGTTTTTACCAAAATTGGTTTCGACCACCCTTTTAGCATTTTTCAGCATCCTCGTATATTTGGATTTCGCCTACCATGCTTACTTGAAAAATTAATCGTTATATTTACGCCGACGGTAAAATCAACATACCCTGCCAGCGCCGTCATCCGATGCAGAGAAAGCAAGCACCCGCGTCTCTATCTCCGTGGCCAGGTCCTGTACGCGCCCTGCAATCACTGTCTCCGAGCCTGCGTAGAACGCGGGGAACTGATGCTTCGTCAGCGAATCTTCTTGCACCTGAAAAGATAAGAATTATTTGTATGACCAAATATGCTTATCTACCCAGAAGGTGCTCTATAATAGTCAAAATTCAAGCATCATAAAAGGTTCTTAACTAAATATCTTCAGCTCCACGACGAGACCCCTTAACATTGATTATCATATTTGACTTTTATAGTGAGTCAAAGTTGCGTTAAGTAGGTGTGCGCATAAAGGCCTCGTTGAGCATGGACTTGGGGTCTGCCCTGTTATCTGAGCCTTGGGGTAGAGGAACTTGACGTCAGCGGGGAGCGGCAAAGAGATGGTCCGGTAGAAGTCACGCAGCTGCAGAGCCGCGTCCATCGCGTGGTACTTTTGGTGCATGAAGCCCTCGTCGCGCATGAACAGCTAGCGCAGGAACTTGCGGTCTGCGTAGTTACCTGAGCCTTGGGGTAGAGGAATTTGACGTCAGCGAGGAGCGGCGAGGAGACGGTCCGGTAGAAGTCACGCAGCTGCAGCGCCGCGTCCGCCGCCTGGTAGATGTGCCGCATGAAGCCCTCGTTGCGCAAGGACAACCGGCGCAGGAACTGGCTGTCTGCGTAGTCACCTGAACCAATTTTTATCATGTTAGTAACCAAACATGTAATGGCTATAAAAAGAGTAAAATTTAAAATGAAGACTAAATTACTAAATAACGACACTTCTATGTTTCTCTCAGTATAATGATTTTTTTAGCAATATTGCAATATTGATGCAAAGTGGAGGAGTAGGTATAATGCCGGCAATAAGAAAGTTTTCGCCTATATGATTGACATATTGATTAAAATAGGGACGTGCTAAATCAATAGGCCGAATGGATCGCACAACTGACCTTTATTGTTTTATTATATAAATACCTTCACATATGTGACAATAGGTATTATATGTATATACCATGTCCACTGTATATGAGGTGAGTGAGGGCGTAGTTGTGAAACTATCGCTATCGGTGTAATTTTTCGTGCAAATTTGAACTTTAAACTACTTAGACGTCTCGGATGAATCAGATGAGTGCGATACCAATAGCTTCGCACAGTTTCACAATCAGCCTGCTGTTATAGTGTAGTCTATATTATAGTTACCAAAGGCAAGTGAGTAAATGGATGCCTTCTTCTTGCCACGGTTCTTCTCGCTCACGAGGTTAGTGATGGTAGTGGGATCTGATATTCCCATATTCGGTTGACCGTCGGTCAGGAATATAATGATCGGCGCCAGCGCTGCGGAACATATAAAAAAAAAACAAGAGTATCTTATTTAATTTAAATATTACCAACTTTAGAAATTCTTTAATGAGTTAGTTATAAGTATACCTATGTACATATTATGTTTACAAAGGCGCGGCAATTTATTATCTAATCTTTCGGTGATATTTATTACCATTTTGATTTCATGATAATATATATAATATATTATAATATTATATATTATTTATAGGGTGACTGGTGAGACACTTGACATATTAATAGAGGGCACTTAGTACTCGATTCTCGTTAAAAATAAGTAAAAAAATAGGTGCTTAAAATTTGACTTTTTTATCCTGTAAAAACCATAAATGTGGACACAGCGCGCGGTAGTCTTTATACAAAGGTTTTCCGAGGCCTGGAACATACTCCGACACAGTTCCAATGCGGATTGATAGCGGGGTTAGTGGCCAACCCGAGTGTCGGAAGTTTTCGGGCCGCCTTAAGGCTTCCGACAAGCCTTAACGACTGTTATCAGACGATACGACCGGGACCGACGGCTTAACGTACCCTCCGAAGCACGGAAGCGTTTTGCCACTAGCAGTCACCCATCAACTTGCCGGCCGAAACCGGTGTGGCTAAATAGCATATTCATTTAATTATTGACCTTAATTTTAATATCACAGACACTCCAATTGTAATTACATATTGGTAAGATAAGATAAGATGTAGTTAGTGAGTGAGTAGTGATAGTGGTGATGTAGTGATGGTAATGATAGTATTGAGTGATGAAGTTGCACTTACCGTCAGTGGCGGTTGAATTCTTCTGAACAAGATCTACGGCAATGTTAAGAGCTTCGACAATGTTGGTATCTGTGGATTAATTTGCATATATTGGTACATACTTATTACTTTCATGAGTGACGGTACTTGAGCAAATGATACAGCTTATTAAGGTTAGTTTAGGTTAGGTTAGGCTCAAAAAACGAAAACGCTTATTGATTCGAATATTTATCGTTCAGACATTAAATCTAAGACATTATTTCTTATTTTGTTCCTTTTTAGTGGCAGTAATTAATTAATGAAATGTGCAAAATTGGCGATCGAAATTTAAAATTGCGAAACGCAACGCCATGTTAAAATTGAAATGTGACGTCATCGGCGATGTCAAGGTGTACCCATGGTGTTTGTATGGTGCGTTTAGTGATTTGGTTACAATTTTGGCGTCTTGTGACGTCATTCTAACTGCGCGAAAAGTTGCAGCATTTAAACAGCTTAAATTTATTCTCAGTTTTAAATATTTTTTTGAATTATTTTGATACATTTAAAAAAAAAATACATTTTTAACTTTTCTATAACGGTGTAAACAGTGAGTTAAAAATATTTAAATAACTAAATAAATACTTACAGAAGAAAACATTCTAAAAATTGTCATCGTTACATGTGACCGGTGAAGATAATCGCCGTGAGGAGATTTGCACGTCTTCATAATATTCATAAAAGTAGGTAAGTATTTGTTTGAAGTATGTATCATAAGTACTTCGCTAATGGAGTTGACCTTTACTACTATCTATCAAACTTAATTTCCTAGAAAAGAACATGATGTAGGTAGGTACCTAGTTCTTGTATAGGTAGTTACGTACTCACTTCCATTAGCTTTTAATTTGGCGACGAGGAGCTTGGCCCTGGCGATGTTGGCAGGGGTGGCTTGCGCGGGCGACGGCGCACCGGTCTCTCCACTTACATCGTGAACCTGTTGATTTATTTCGTTTTAATGAAATCCTCACCGAAGAATTAAGAAGAAATCATGAAACTTAATCAGTAAGTCCGCAACATAACTCTCTAGCAGCAAAATTTATCGGCAATTGACTTACTTGGCAGCAAAAAAATAACGGTAAATTTAAGTACACTAATAAATTTTATCTTCGCAAATAACATTAAACAAGTGATAAGCAGAATCTATATCAATACCTAAATAACTAAAGGTTAGTTGATAAGACTAATTCTTAAACTAAACAATGTTGTGCAGCGATAACTTAAGTGTACCCAGCTTTTAAAACCGTGGAATCCTGGGATGCTTGGGTTTCAAATGCACCCAGCTTTTGTATATTTTCATTCTGCTTTGAATTTGAAGCGCAGGAATCTGAAATTTCCGGGGCGAAGAGCACCCACAAACCTAAAATTTCCTCTAGGCAATCATTAACAAATCCTTTTTCCCCTTTCGTAGTATGAACCATGTGTACAGGCCGACTGGCACAGTTGGACCGACTCCAGCTAATTCCCTCGGTAGGTAAGGATATAGGGGTAACACTCAGAATTAAATTGTTGTAACTTGAGGTTTTTTTAAATCGACGGCGGCTTATCAATTTCGTTACCTTGACATCAGTGTTGAACTCAACGATGTTGAAATAGTCTCCCTTGTTCAGCTCGCTGAGGATGGTCTGCATGGCTTCTCGCAGCTGCTCGATCTCGCGGCCGTTCATGGAGCTCGACGTGTCCAACACGAAAACCACGTGCTTGGGCAGCGGCGGCAACGATGTGGGCGCGAAGAAATGAACGAAGTACCCATCGTTCACCTGGATAATGTGAACGTTAGTACACGTAAAAACTAATGAGTGGAAATTTCAAAATAAAGAACATTGGTAACAGTGGAGATGATTTGCATTACAAAGAAAGTTCACTGAGTCTAACGAAGAATGCTAAATGAATGTTGGCAGAGTGAAAAGTGGTTGCAAATGGGATCATTGGGGTACAGATGCTAAGGTAACTTTTATAACTAAAAAACCGCATGAAATAATGAGATAAAACAAACCTAAAAATTTTAACTTTAACGACGCCGACCGACGTCTTTAAAGTTCAAATTTGTACGAAAAATCAAATGAATGAGATACTCACATCATCGCTTTTCGTTACACAATAAGGCAGTTGAAAATTTCATAAACTCCGTTTAGCGGTTTCGGAGCCTATTCGCGATAAAACAAACGCGGACAGACAGGCAGACAAAAATTCTAAAAACGGTTGACTATGTTTAGGTGTCATGTCATAATAAATCGCTTATTCCAGTTAATAACTGACCTTCATTTTAATTTCACGACCTAAACGGACCCCATTGGCCAATTTTCATGTTTCTAGCTTCAGTGGTCTGCGATTTTAGTAGTTTAGGCTCTGCCATGACGAACCAGTCAGTCAGTCAGGACATAATAATAAGTCTTTTTATATGTATAGAGATACATTCAAAACAATTTCATTGAACAGCGACGCTAACCGATAAAGTTGTTGGACCCCGTGGGAATAGCTAGACACGACAGTCGTTTCGTAAAAAACAGCAACGTGTACAGAGGCTTGCCAGAGACAACAGTCGACCAAAGAGAAACAAACGATCACGACCATCTCACCGGTCTGGACACCTCCTTGTTTCTAAAGGTAGAATTGTCTAAGCTTTTTAGAATTTTCAGACTTTTACTTCACCTGATACTGAAACTGATACTTTTGAGCCTAATTCTCTGTACCTTATTATTTAATATAATATGGCAACATTTTAAGACTTACCAATATTTCATTAGTTTTAGAGCGGTCAACGTCGTATTGCACGACGAATTGACCTAAATTCCCTTCGTCCTCCTCCTGATTGTCACCTGGATAGTAGTGGTTATGATACGAATCTCTAGATTTTTCCTAAAAACAAATAATATTAATAAGTCACAAGGTAAAGTTGTTAATAGGTCCGAAAAACGAAAAATATGAACAAAATCCGTCGACCGTGTCGTACCGCATACGTATGCATGAGTCGCCTTTGCTCACTGAGGTCAGGGGTGAAAGTAATAATGGCTTCGCGTTCGTCATTAGTCCTCTGTATTACAGCATTTTCGTTTTCTGAAATAGTAACGTATCTTGCTACAATAATAACACTTATAATGATTATTGTTTATGCTTTTTCTATTGTTTTCGATTGAAAAGTTATTTAATGGTATACTTTGAGTCTAATCTATTCCGCTTGGCCTTACTTACTTTAGTAAAGTTAAAATTCCGTAGTAATACACGGTTATTTTTATTTAATTAAATAGTTTAAAAAAAACGCACTACGCACACTCACACACTAGGATGCAGGTCATGCAGGGATGTATTGCGGGTGGCGGATAAACACAGAAAACATAACACAATTTAAAGCCCAAGACCCGAGTACTAAATCTTATCTGTTAAATAAATATCTGCCCCGGCCGGGGTTCGAAAACGGGACCTACGGCTCGTCAGACAGGGTCACTGACCGGGATATCTACCGGGATTTTATCTTTACCTTTGATAGGCCTTTGCGGCTCAAATAATCAAGCGATTTACATGATTTACATCTACTGACATGTTTGGTAGATAAGTCAAAGATTGGTTCATAGAGATGAACATTTCTAAGATCAAGACTAGAGTGTTACATTTATACAGATTTGTAGAGAAAACTTACGTGCAGCGGCTTCGTTCGCATTAATCTCATTTCCAGTCCTGAGCTCGGGTACTCTGAGGGTAGAGATCTTGACCGATTCCTTAATATGAACGGTGACCTTCAGGTCCGGCACCAGGGTACCCGGATGCAGGTTGATGGCGTGGTTGTAGACTCCGTTGCGGCGGGCCAGGAGCTCCTCGTAAGTCAGGTTGAACACTACCGAGCTTCTGGGCTCCAGGTTCACCGACACAGTGAAGTGGTTTGAATCACGGGCTCTGGGGGTTGAGGGGAGTCTTGAGTTTATTGTTGCGCTATACTTAGCATTTCAACGCAATGCTTGGATGCTTGCTTTTCAACTGAATGTTTTTGTCACGAAGAACCATTTCGGGCAGAGAGCGCCGACACGAAAGACTTATAACATCAAATCGAAACCAGAGGAACTTAATAAGTGTAATCTTTCATATACCTAAGTTTTGACAGAATAAAATTGCAATAATTGTTTTCGCCTTTTTTCTCTATCAAAAACTAGGATAATGAAATTTTAAATAAGTCTATAATGTCCGTAATTTTATTCAACAATGGTATCGAAGCACATTTTTCAAAACTAGACTTTTACAATCATTGAAAATGGTAGAATGTGCTAGCGAGATAGACGCGAAATGTAATACTAATGTAATCCTCTTAAGCATACTTAGCGCCGATGTGTGCAGCTGCTAATCCTTGTGACACCGCATCTCCGTATACTCTCTTTGCTTCTTCCTTTTCCTTTACGTAGGCTTTGTAGCTTTTCCCGCCAATTGTCCTGAAATAAAACAGGTAAATTCGCACGAATAGTCTTTGGACATTATGACAATAAGTATCCAACGGTTTAGGCATTTTTTGTAGCAATTCTTATGTTGAGAAACATTATTAAGTTAAAAGTTTAACTAAATGAGTCCTATAGAGATAGGGTACGAGTAGTTATGGAGTTCAGAAATGAGAGAGTCGGCTCGTTAGTGCATAATAACTATTATTTTAAAATAACAAGCAATTCTACACCGACGCCACCCGATTATTCCGATACCATGTTGGTCAATTGATAGTTATATTTATAAACAAATAGTAAGACGTTACGTAATGTTTGGTCTGGGTCCACAAGTTCGGTTGCTAACGGTCATTATTGAGTAGTTTGGCGCTTTGTACCGACCAGTGCCGAATTGCGCAACGCAAAGCAATGTAATGGTATCGCATTCATCTGATCGTTCGTGCTTTGAACTTTAATGACGTCGAGCGACGTCTTACCTGGAAGCCGATTATTATCGCAATCGCTATAACAATTCGCCAGGTATCGTTGGTGGAGCCGACCGACGTCATTAAAGTTCAAATTTGCACGAAAAATCACATCAAGGCGATACCGATAGTCTCGTCTTCAGTTTCACAACTAAGCAGTAGCTGGAATGACTTACATGGTGAATCCAGTGATGAAGGCGGTGTCGGGCAGCAGCATCCGGAAGCTCGTCTCCTGCGCGCGCGCGGCTGGGTTGCGCACGCGCGCCACGACGGCCGTGTGCGCGTAACGCAGCGAGATGTTGGAGCAGACCTCCATCTGGACCAGCTTCACTGGATGGTCTGGACCTTCGGAGGTTTCCTCGCCCACCGATGCTACGGTTGACGTGCTCTGTGAATATGATCTATTTATTTACTAGGTGGTAAAACTTATTTGCGATTCACCACCGCCACACCCATATCTGCCGTGAAATTATAGTTTTTCAACAATTGTGTTTAGGTCAGAAAGATGTGGATGCCGGTTAAACGTATCAAGAGGCGACCATCTCAGTCCTCGGCGATAGAAACGCATCTGTGACTGGTGGTATTTGTCCTATTCGAAGCCAGCTTGGAAAAGGACAAACGATGACTAACTATGATTTCTAATATTTACTAACAGGACTAACTTACACTAACAGTTCTATTACTAACGAATATTAAACAACTATTATTCCTGTAAACACGACTACTAATATGATTAACTAGGTTTGTTACAGTTGTCCATGGGCGTCTGTGCTTCGTGGAACTGCAGGCTCGTTTGCTATACTGAGCAAATAAAAAATGTTAAAAAAATCTTCACCGTTACCATTTGCTATTCTTCTAGCCAGCCTAGAAAGAGATTTCCTAACCCTAATTTCAATGCAGTTTCAATGGGATACGCCATATAGCGTAAAATTAGTATAGCTTGAAAACCGTCTCGCACACATACTTCGACTAAAACTTCTATATAACGTCGATTTTTGTTGCCGCATGGGATGAGAGTTTGTAAGGTAAAACACTTCACACCCTTTACAGTCAGTAGCTGACTTTTCGTAACATTGCGTTTACAGTCAAATAAAACATCGTGAGGCCTGAGAGATGTCCAAAATGAACTCAAATGTGTCTAAACCCAGCCACCTTACCATCGTGTTTAAGTGCCCTAACCCTTCTTTCTATTCCGAGAGGAGCTCCGTGTTCAGCAGTGGATCGGTTAAGGTTTTGTCATGAGTTTTAATAAATTCATAAATGTGAAATGTTATTCTTACCTCTGCTGAGATCACTAGCGTATCCTGGGTGGGCTTGGCAGCTGCGCAGCTCATAGCAACCGTCACCAACGCCAGCACTGCCAACCACGAATGCCACGTCATTGTCATCTGAAAAATCTTGTCATGTAGATTCAATATGTTTCTGAGCCACCGATAAGGCGCTGTAAGGTTTTTATTTAATATGAAATAGCAAGCGTTTGACTGTAGCCAAAGCTAGGTACGGCTTGCCTAAATAATCCCTATTCACTGTGGCCCTATGGAGTTCTCATCAGTTATATTGTTCTAGGCTAGGAGTTCCATTCCTTCGCATTCATTGACACCGCCTCATCCAGTTCTGACGTGAAACAATATTTATTCAAGCAATATGGATTAATTTTCAATTAATCACATCCCCCATTATAATAATATAAGGTAAGTAGTATTTGTTATAAATATGATTATAACAATAACAAATTAAAAGAGTCAGTCAGAGTAACAGAGTCACCGGAGCTATCAATCGTACGAAATAATAAAAATTCAGCACTTACTTTCATTATTAGATGGTGCCTTCAATAAATTAACAAGTTGTACCGCCCGGTGTGAGGGCGCCGCTGCTTATTCACAAATCAGAGGGAATCTTGTTTACGTTTATTATACACCAGATATTGTGTAACTTTATTCAAGACCTGTCCCCAACGAGACCCCTTCCAAAACTGGGAAGTGTTGGTTGCTGGGGCTTATATATAGACAATAAGACAGTGAAAAAGTACGTGCGCGGGATTCCTGGCGTAAAGTCCGTGTTCGCATTCTCTTACCGCGATATCTCTTAGTCGCAATATCTACCTATATCTTTGTTGACGCCATTATTCTGTATAAATCATTATAATTATTAATATTTTTCGCGAGAGGAAAGCGAAACTGATAAACACTATAAAAACATGTCGTGTGTGCAATCAGAACAAGGAAAATAAACACGAAACGTAAAAGTAAGCATGAAGCGACAGTGTCACCCCGGGAACATGAACGTCGTGCAACAAAAATGTCGAAATCGCTTTTGGGAAACCACCACATCAATATATCGACTCCTTCATTCGCGTTCTTGTATAGCATCGTTATTCTATAGTTAGTTATTTATTATTGACGACTCCGTGGCGCGTTGGTTAGTGACCCTGACTAACGAACCGTGGGTCCCGGGTTCGATCCCCGGCCGGGGC
>DWLO01001845.1:0-13807 GCA_018245335.1 Dalla quadristriga | reverse complement strand
GGATCACGGACCAATCACGGAATACTATAGAGTTTTAAAATTACAGTGATGCAACTATTTCATGTACGTTAATGGTGAGATGGCTACAGTGAGCGCGCGCTAGAAATCATTACACGCAACCGAAAAACATCATTTTAAAATGTTTTCAAAAAACTATATGAGGGATAAAGAAAAATATTTTAGATTACTTACTATGTTTTAAAAATATTTCCGCGAACAAATTCGTTGTAATAATATAATAGTGGCACAGAAAATTCCAAAGAATTAGAGTCTAAATGAAGTCTAATAAAGTCTAAATGAATATCGGCCTTTACAGCGTCACCAGACTGGACTACATGCAGTGATTTCATGACATTACTATTCAGCAGACTACAAGCTCCACGAACAGACATTCACATTTACATGAGCATTGTCGGTCCTGCAAGGCGCACCCTCTCACTTCACTTGCGAAACGCACCGTGTCTGCCGCTGTGATCACTGTGACATAATTATCACACATAATAAACAGGCTTTCTATTGAGTTATCAATGTGAACCAGATGTGATATAACTTCGGTTGAACTCGGGCGCCTCTGGGCACGGCCTGGAACTTTTCTTTAGTGAAGGAACCACCCATGGACTTTCACGACTATTCTCGAATAGGACAGTACAAGGGACAGTTAATTAGCCCTGTTAGTATTATTAATTTTTTCTTCATTGTGCGCGTAGACTAAAGGGCCTAAAAGACCGAAAGGGCGGACTGAATGCATGTTGACATTCTCTACCAGTCAACCCAGTATTAGGTGTTAATAAGAATATTAGTTGGATAATATTCGTTAGTGATAAAACTGTGGGAGGGTTTGTGTAGGTTAGTCCTAACAGGAAATGTTAGTAATGTTAGTTCTCAACACAGAGCTAGGCATACTTCACCATGCTCCTCCAATGTGGATTGGTATAGGCATTGTATTTTTTTGAATCGGAGCTTATCCCTTGGACACACTGACCTGTTTAAAACACAATTAAAAGCTCACCGTTAATTTCTACTTGTAAAATGCAATGCATTAACAGGCGACCGAAAAAAACACAACTAATCAAATTATTGCTACTGTTCGATAACTACTACTAACGAATTACTGCGAAATTAATATTTCAGATTATTTATTTACAGTAGGTACTTAACTAGTTTGGTTGACATTGAAATCGAGTTGAAAATGTTGAAATAGAAATTTTGTTTAAGAATAAGGCCCCTGATATCCGACAGAGCTGAAAAATTGCAATCAAAATGATTGTCAAATAATGGATTTGTCATTATCTGTGGTCATTAATACAGCAAATAATATTTATCTCGACTCAACCGTGAGCTCAGAAGCGCTGGACCCCGAATCGACTATCTATCTACATTTCATTCATGCACGTTTTTATTCATCATCATCATCAACTCATCAGCGGCCCACTTCTGAGCATAGGGGTGAAATTCGCTAAAAACGCGCTTAACGTTGAGCTCGTCGCCGAGATAGGTCTATAAAATTATGTGACTGGCAGCTGACGGTGTCGCTGTCGTCGACCAATAAAGAAAAGTGTCAATTAGTTCCTATTTTTGCCACCGGCTCAGATGAATTGGGGCCATTATACCACGAGAATTGTCAGTTTGACAGTTCTTGTATGAAATGACAAGTAAAATCGAGGTTGAGAGCAAGGTTGCCGCCGAGACGGATGTTAGCCAATTGCATTGCAAGAGTTACAGTAAGAAGGCTCACAGACTACCACGCTGCTCATCCATCCATCCATCCATCAGCCTTTAAAAGTGCACTGATGGACGTAGGCTTTCCCTAAGCGGCGTCACTCCGCCCGGACCTATGCTTTCTGAATCCAGCAGCTCCCGCTGTCTTCTGCATTCAAGAACCTATTTTCCCCATAATTTATCAGTCCTTCGAACGACGTGGCCAGTCCATTGCCACTTCAGCTTTATAATTCTGCGAGCAATGTCGCAAACGCTATTCTTTACTTCGAAAATTAAGAAGTGCCCTGGGATTCGAACGCCGGACTCCCAAGGCCGAAACCGCTCAGCTATCACTGCAGTTCGGAACCACGCCCGTTAATTAACATACATCTTCTGGTTGACGTAATTTACATATTACGTGCAAGTTCACGCACGTGTCATTCGAAGCGCACTCAAGTAATTGCATAACCCAACAAAATTGACAGTCCACTAAAATGTAGGTGCAGCATACGAAATGCATGCGTTACATAAATTACCGAAAGATTCAATTTCTTCACAGCTCAGTCAAGGACAGACCCTTTGTGTAACTTTTAATTTAAATACAGATCAGATTCAGATCAACTCATGCGAATTTGACACTTAAAGTACTAATCACATGACCTACGGAGCTGAAACGTGGACATTAACAGTAGAGCTAGTACATAAGCTTTATTAGAAGAACTATGCTCGGTGTATCGAGCCAACATGCTCGGGCCAACATATTAACTTGAGGCTAGCAAGTTGAATTTATTGGCAATGGGCAACTACATTTGCCAGAGGAGAGAGAGAGAGTTCCTATGGACAGAAAAAAGATGCGCAGTATGGAGAGAAGGTGTTAGATCATCATCACAACGCAACACAACACTAGCCCGTAGGCAATATGTGCCTCTACTGAGCACCGCTCTCCTCTCAGAATGAGAAGGATGTAGGCACTAGTCCACCACGCTAGCCAACAGCGGCTTATCATCATAATCATCACAACCCATCGTTTGGTAACTACTAAGCACGGTAAGGTGAGAAACATAAGGCCACAAAGTCAAGTCCAGGGATTTGAAAGAAGTATAACTTTGTCCGGTTATTTATAACATTTGCGGTGTATTTCTTATTCAGAAAGAATGGTATGAAATATAATTTTATAATTGCCTTACCGTTATCGTGATGACATTGAACAATTGAATTATAAAAAAAGTTAAGGTAACAATTTCCGACTATTTCGAATTGATGTTATGTTTAAGTGTCAATATCACATACAGACACTCCAATTTTATTTATCGGTAAGATTGCATCATACATTTATCTTACAGCCGGTAAGTAGAAAGAGGGGTTTTGTTTCTGAGGATACATGATGATGGGAGATGATGATATATCCATTGCCTGGCCACTTTACATCAGAGAGCAACACGCTTGCTCTCACTTAGTTTTTCAGAAAACTAATTAGCTTCGTGAATACACATGATCTCGCGAACTATTTGGAAACAGCTTAATAACACAGAATACATTGTGCGCATCGCGATAATTAGTAATTATGCGCAGAATCAGCAATCGTGGACCATAAAGATGCGCATATAATGACTTATTAGGCGCATAATATGCGTTAATCTCGGTCGGGTGCAGGGTTCGCTTCTCGATTGATCAACATCTTTTTGCAACATGTTGCCGTTTGGATCGTGGTCTTAATTAGAAAGAAAGAATGAAAATAATTTTATATGGTTCCGATGCTGCAACAAAAAACTTATCTTATCTTATCTTGCCAATACATAAAGTTGTAGTGTCTGTCTGTTATATTAAATTAAGGTCAATCATTAAACGGTATAAGCAATTTATATGACACCTGAAAATAATCAACCCTATTTACGATTTTTGTCTGTCTGTCTGCGGTTCTTTTGTCGCGAAAAGGTAAAAAAAATCTGTAATTCGAGATTTAATGCGTGCGAAGACGCTAGCTCTCCCTAGTTAAAAGTAATACTATTAAGTACATAGGAATGTACTACAATAAAAGGTGTAGTAGTTCAAGAATGCTTAAACACATTATAATGGAAAAAAGTCAAGTTACGAGTATGTCACATGTGTCATGACATCAGTGACTATTGATTACTCGGTAGCGAAGACTCTTGTGAACTATTATTACAACAATTATTAATTTATTTTAAAACCGAAAGATTCGATTCAACCTGTGATAAACCAGAGTAGGAAAATTAAGATCGGTGATTCAGAGCACGTGAAGCATTCGGCCTCGGCTTTGTCTGACACCTCAGCTTGCTGGGACCTATAGGGTTGCAACTGCAAGTTGCAAGCGAAGTCTAGTGCACAAGCTAGTATGAAATCCAGCTTCAGGATTTCACAACACTAGTTCCTTATAGCGCTCTCTTTCTCGATATGACATTCACGAAAAAATATTAGAATGGACGACTCTTTCTATGACTATACATGCCCTCGACAGATATGAATCGGCTGATATAGTTTGTAATAGGTTTTAAATGTCAAGTAGGCATTCGGTCGCGTATCAATCAAATCTCGGATCTTATTACGTGTCTAAAGACTTTCACACGAATATAAACAGATAAATTAACATACTTAACGCTTAGGAGTGTTATGCGAAAATTTATAAGTATAAAAATTACAAATAATTGTGCTATGAAATAGCATCAGAAAACCATTTCCTAGATAAATGTTTTCGATAATGTTGTACCTAATTGCCGTTTTAATCATCATGACCATTTTTTAATGTCTCTAGTGTACCCTTGAACACACGGAATAAACGTTTTATCTAAGAATTATGGTATGGGTTATATTTTAAGTTTGATCTCTTTATCTGTGTGGCATCATAATTCGTAGCTCCTAAGGCCGCAGAAGGCACCACTGTAAATCAGTGCCTGTAGCTAGCTTTGGCATTTTGTAGCAGTGGCCTTGGTTTATGGTAGGGCTCAATAGCACAAACGTAAGAATTTAAAATTGTCCTATGTAGGTACTAAATAGTCATTTAATGTTATGTATAAATAAATCTTTCTTCATCTTCTTCTACTTCTAAACGAATATTCCTCGTTCTCCATCCTTGAGTGCTGTAACGAAGCTGCTTTTTGACGGCCATACATTTCAGACGTTACAACATTAAACGGCTTAATTCCTAAATAAGAGCGGTACGGTTCCTGACTGTATTTCCCCTCCCAAGAACGAAAAGTACACAGATTCTAACACGGCATCCAATCCTCTACCCTACATAGGATCTAAAATACCTCCATCTATAATATCCAGTTAAAGATTAAGTTAATTTCCGTAAGTATCGTTGAACATAGTGTATCCAAACCACAAATCAAGCTTTAGCGCTTCACTGTGAGAAAATGCCGTGGCATTTGATAAGTACAGCGATACTCAAACTTTCTTTAGAATATAATAGAAGTTCAGGGCCCCTACACAATGTCAGTCGATCAAAAGCGACTCGATTCGAATTTATAATACTTTAAATATGAACTTCGCACTGAATAATTCAATATTTTTTATAATCTAACAGATAATCTGTTTGCTCAGCCTAGAAGCTTATGCGAATGGCTGCTTCCTATTTTAATAATCCGCTACAAGCCAAGGTTCTTTACCAGACTGCACTACTTTTTATCAACTCTTATTGCTGTAGTTACCTGCTTCAACTCTTACTATGGATATCAGTGTATGTTGGCTTTGAAGTTTCAGAGTTTATTGACCCGTGGTAAGGTGCTAAGGTTCAGCACCGCTGCCCTGAAGATCCGCTCATTGACATTAAAGGTCGCTATTAGTAACGCAAGTATATTATTATCTATCCTTGGTTTAGGCGGGTAGAGAAAGGGCGTCATAGAAACTTAAGTCTTATTAATTTCGTAAATATACATACACGCTCTTTATTGTTTCATACAACATATTAATTTACTCATTGTAACAGGAACTCACTCATAAAGAGCAGATCACACCACTTATCTAAAGGCCCAGATCGAAAGGCCCATCGAAAACATTTTTTTTCTTCAATGACGTTTCTAATAAAACCTAATTGTTTTTCATTAGGTAACTGCATTGCAAATACGACTAAGCATGAAACCAAGAAACAACAAACTAAACCTCAGTCTTGATTGAAGTCGATCGGTTAAATCCGTTGCTACTGCTGAGGATCTGCCGGCAAAGACACGTCTCCGATCCAACCACAAAACCGCTTCACAGCAGAATTGATTAGCATCGCTTCGGATGAACCATGTGCTTCTATCACCTGGAAATTTTATTAGTGTTTAAATAAGTTAGAACCTGGAACGTGTTACCTAGTTATTAATTAATATTATGTAGTTATTAGTATTTGCTTTGTTTTCCATTTTATCGTTTTAATCAAAAATTTGAAGAAAATCAAGATCAAAATTTGATCAAGAATTTGAAAAAAATTATTATTTGACTACCTACGTAAAAATAATTCCGTGAACTAATTCATAAAAATAAAGCGGTGGCACAGAAAATAGAAAATAACTAGCGTCTAGACTTCTGCATAAAAAAACTCCAGAAAATTTCAAGTAATAAATAGTCTTTTCTTTTTTGGAATAGGCACTTAGATCATTTAGTTAAGAAACTTATATTCCAAAGATAGGTTCGTAATCCTATAAATGAAAATGAGTGGAATTGAAAACACGCTAAAAACCGTTGTATCACCTTAAGTGGTAGGATATCGTTCCTTTAATGTTTGTAAGCCATTTGAAATTAGGGGATAAGCTGAAATCCGATGTTCCAATTTTACGTCCACTCGCGACACCCACACTCCCGCCCTCGGCTCTAGAAGGGGTGCCACTATATATAGTGAGAGCCTCCACGCACGGTACGACACGTATAAATCGCCGCGTGTGTTGTGGACTCTTATTTTTATTTTTTTGAAGTTTAAAAAAAGTGTGTGCAATGTTCCGGCAGTGCGTCCTGTTAGCGGTCCTAGGGAGTGCGTTGGGAGCGCCCCAGCATCAATACCAAATACAACAGCAAGTTAGTATTGAATTTATTACAAAAAATGTGTGATATTTAACTAATGTCAGTCAGAGTAATTGGAAAAGTAAATTGTGGAAAGCTAGATATTCACGGGAGCATTATTAATTACATTAATGGAATAGTTTTAACCGAAGGTGATAGTGAAAGGACAAAGATAAAGTGAAAGCTCCAGGCATAGCTTTTAATACCTTGTAAGCTTATCTATTGTAGTAAGGATTCTAAGTGTACTAGCTACTAGCTGCCACCACCGACTTCGCTCAGTGTTTTCTTATTTTTTTTTGTAACCAGTGCTGCCATTTTCCTTTTTTTATAAATATAACGAGACATACTAGCCAGTTATTAAGATTCCAGCTATTTGTAAAAATCAGTGTTATAACACTTATTTAATACAAACGAAAGTCTGGATATTTTACCTTGGTTCCATTGTATACTTACGATTATAGTGGCTACATACAAATTACTAACTTTGGGGCTGCCCCAGATATGGGTGGAGATAGTTACGTGGGGCCAATTGCGAGATTGAAGGGATATAAAATACATATGAATTAAATTGTTTATATATAAACCAACTACATTTATTAAATTAAACCGTATTGAAACATATCCAAAATACTTACGAGTATAGATAGCTCAGCCATCCAGAACATGTGTGGCAATTTTGTTTCATTTTATTCTGACTAATTATAAAAAAGACTTATTGTATTCGTGTCGCAAACTTTTATGAAAGTAATAAATTGTTGACTAATTAAATTTCCGCATATTGTCGTAATTTTATGCAACGATGAACACTGTAGCTAATTGGATGCATATTTTAATAGTACTCACTTTATAGTGATTACCTTATGATTACCTTACCTTATGGTAATCTTTCTCAGCGTGATCTAAATTAAGTCGGCAGTTATCGAATTTATTACACACTAGTTTCGGTCCACAGTTTCAATTGATTAAAATACAAACATGTTTTATTCAGGTGCATAATAGAATAATTCAATTAATACCTATAGTTGATCAAATTAGTTTTTTATTTTTATTAAAAAACAAATAGTTTTTTATTAAATACACGACACGTCCGAAATCCATATTTAACAAAATAGGTGGTGCGCTCACACGCTTTTGAAGTTCAGAGTTAAATTAATGTTCATTGCCAAATAATACCAAATCATTATCTGGTTTTCTCGCTAAGTATCTGAAAAAATGTCTCTGTCTAATGGAAATTTGATCTTGCACTTACGGTTAAGTACAGGAGTTTATCGACACTTGTATCCGCGTAGCTTTCATGTCATTAGCAACATCTGACAATTAACATTTACGAACGGTTACATCATGTAATACATAAAATCATAACTTATTTGGTATTATTGCTATGGACATTTCCAGAACCGGAAAAACATTTGAACATTTTAATTATAATTCTTTAAGGACAATAAATTAAGGGTAGGTACCGGTGGATATTATCGAAATAAAATAGTTATTGAATATGAGGTTTTGTAATTACTTCTTTTGAGTGGAGTTAGCAAATGGGGCATGAAGTGGCCACTGCAGCTATCAGGCACCTGCAACCAACATGTATAGGGTTAATGTCCGGTTCAAATTCGGTCACAGATCAGGCCAAAGTCAAGTCAAGCCAAAGAAAGATATTACATAATATTAACCGGAAAAACGTCGTGAAGCAAGTACGAGAATGGACAATAAATCTTATCTTAATGGAGTGTCTGTCTATGCTATAATAATACAGATAAATAGTAAACTGGAATATGCTATTTATATGATACGTAAAAATAATCAACCGTTTTTAGAATTTTGTGTCTGCGTTTTTTATAAATATAACGAGACATACTAGCCAGTTATTAAGATTCCAGCTATTTTTTTTGGCGCGAATAGGCTTCGAAACCGCTGATCCGCTGAAATTTTTAGGGTTTGCAGAGAGTACGTACACTAAATTACCATATAGGCTTTATTTCATCTCAATATCCCACAGGATTTTTTAGTTGTAGCCCTTTACATCTACACTTCAAGGCGAGGGTTTCTGAGATAATCAAACAAAAATTAACTTCCAAGGAAAGGGCAGGACGACGTCTGCCGGGACAGCTAGCATATTATATAAGCGAACATGTGAACGAACATAATATATAGACAAATGACATGTTAAAGTAAAAGCATAATGAAGAGAGCAATAATTACGAAGACGCTAACAACGAAAGCCCCAATTATCTCATTACAGCGTATTAACCGTGATACTCGGTTGCAACCAACCGAAAAGTCTCCGGTTACGAAACACGCAACCGACAATGCAGCCGGTTACGTTGCGCCCGATTTGTGTCGGTTATTTGTAATGTAACTGTAACATCTGTAACACACATGCGGCAGTTATGCAAATGCGGCTAGGGATTTCAAGCGACCTAGTAGCTTCGTTTTCATTGTGAGCTTCGGTATTTGTATCAGTGTAGTACTGATTAGATAATAGGTGCAGAACTGTGTCTGCTTAGTACTCGTAGTGCTGTGTCTGTATAGGTATCATGCCGTGTGGTGACGGCAGAACAGAATACAAATTGTCGCCACCCCTTCTCCTCCCGAGGGTGTCGTCGAGGGGACTAAGGAAATAAAATGGAGAGCGAGCACAGTCCTTTTGTGCAGCAACTGTCACCTACTGCGATGACCAACCCACATGCCCAGCGTGGAGATTATATGCAAGTCCTCCTATTTTTGAGAGAGGCCTTTAGTTCAGCAGTGGATTACTTGTAAGCTGTAGGAGAAGGAGGAGGAGTACAGTTATCGAAGCGCTTTTAGCCACGCGGCGAGTTACAATCGCAACCGATCGACCAGAACAAGCATATGCGTTGGTTCGAGGGCCCACTCAGGGAATTACCGAAATAAATGACCAAGGGTTCAGTACCCAGTAGACTTAACACAAGTGTAAAATTATTCCAAATTATATTCCAAAAATTACGGCCACAGACGTAAACCATGACCTTAACCCGTGTTCAGTAGCAGGCTGGTGAAGGGTCGACGATTGTTATTTTATTGCCTGAAAGGCAAAAGTAAATTTGAAGAATATTTAGACATAATTTGACTGTGGCAACACAGATCATACCGCACTTGGACGATGCACAATAGACTTGGACCGCGTTCAACTTTCTATAGAGCTAGCTAGCTCTACATGGTTATCAATTGACGAAACAAGATTACGTTAGTTAACTATTTTGTGGCAATTGGTATCAAAGTATTTTGACCGAAACTACTTTGTCCAAGTGTACTGTGACTGTTTCACCGCGGCTGTATGGACATTGACACTGGCAGCACCAGCGGCGCCAATGGTTGCCAGCTCTGAAATTGTTGATGCTAATGTCCTTTTATTCCAGCAGGACGAGGGCATCCCGCCACACCTCCTGCGGCAGTACATCGGAGGGCAGCAGGGCGCGGCGCCCGCACAGACGCAAGTCCTCTCCCGGCCCGCCCACATCCCCGCCGCGACACCTGCGCGCCTTGTATGTATTCTAATGTTAACAAACCCAAATACGTACAATACAATAATGGTAGTAAGTAGTCCGTAATGTTATAGGGCAACACCAGAAGAGTCGCCAATGTGTCACTGACGCATGCTCTTTTAGGCACATATTTAGAAATGCCCCGTGTTACACACAACACAATAGGCAATCTGTGGGCCATGATTAAAGTTGATCAAGCACACCTGTCTGACATGAAGTTCGATCGTTATAATATGAGTCGCTTTATTCGAAGACGATTTTTATATGTAGATTATCAGAGTTTACCTTTGTACCTTTGTTAAATCTGCTACTGAATTTATGTGAACAATTCGCATCGAAGCTATTAAATTGTATCATGGCATAAGTAATCGTCCAAGGGCTCAAAAATGTGATACGCAGCGACGCGATAAGTTTACAAGATAATATTTTACGAAGTGATAAAACTCAATAGACAATGTCAATGGTATGTTAATAGCTGGGCAAAACTAGAGATTAATATTTACGGTCGTTTTGAATGTTCTTCCGAAACGCAATAACTTATTGACTTTATACTTTATGATAAAACCTGTTAAAGGTGGACTGTCACACTCATTTTTACGGTGAAGATATATGACCGCTGGCTTATACAAGAGGCGTCCAGTACCAATTTGAGTCCTGAGGGTACATGGTTTTAAAAAACTGGACATCCAACC
The DNA here is from genome assembly GCA_018245335.1 of Dalla quadristriga. Classification (NCBI taxonomy): domain Eukaryota; kingdom Metazoa; phylum Arthropoda; class Insecta; order Lepidoptera; family Hesperiidae; genus Dalla; species Dalla quadristriga. The sequence continues at coordinate 2,913 of DWLO01001845.1, read as the reverse complement.
ACTAATCCTACAGTTCCTATCCTCGAATGGAGACCACGACTCGGAAAAAGGAGCACAGGCCGCCCTTCGACAAGGTGGACTGATGACCTGAAGAAAACAGCGGGAAACCACTGGATTCAGAAGGTAGAGGTTTATGGTCAGCAGTGTCCACTGCTTTTTAAAGGCTGAAATCCATCTATCCATCCGATAGATGGATGTCCGTACATGCTTGGGTGTATGTGTAAAACCACCAGTATCCTTTTTTTTTTCATTTTTTTTTTAACTAGTAAGCGCTCGCGACTTTTTTTTTAATGATTTTAGCCTAACGAACAAGCAGACTGGCCTGATGGTAGTGGCCACCGTCGCCTATGGACACTCGCAACACCAGAGGCGTCGCCAATGCGTCGCCGGCCCTGAAGGAGACCTCTTTTTGCGCCTCTTTCGAAGGACCCCATGTCATTCACTGAGTCCAATGTAAGATTAATGTTGGCAGTGTGAAGTAAATGAGAATACAGACGCTAAGGGCTAGTACTAAAAACTATTTGAGATAAAACCAAGCGTGTAATTTCCTCAAATCCGTTCTGGGTTTTCGGAGCCTATTCGCGACACAAACACAGACGGACAGACAAAAAGTCTAAAAACTGTTGATTATGTTAGTGTCATTATAAATAGCAAAATATTACATTGAATTACCTAAATTTTAAGCTCACAGAAAGACACGTTAATTTTATTTTTGGTAAGGTTAGTTTGCCCAGGAAATTAATGCCCAATCATATAAGATCAAACGAACTTCTCGAAGTGAAGTGCGATCATTATTATATGAATCGGTTGCAGTGACCACAACAAACTGGTCTACATTCAATTATTATCGCTTACTTGCGTGCGGAAGGACATCTTAGCATGCTCAATAAAGACCGGAGAAGGCGCGAAGCACTGTCTACTGAACGGCTAGGCCAAAAAGGAAGTTCTAATCTACAAACGCATAACAATATACTTTTATTTCACGACTAAAACTGTGAAACAAAAAAATCTGAGTTTTGGCTCCCAACCATTGAGCAGTATTGTGCAGTTCTCAGCAAAATCCCGACTTGTCGTATCTACTTGCGAGTTTGCCAAAAGCCGCTTGCTTTGTAGACAGGAGGTAGTTAAAAACGCTCCATTATCTTGAGACCAAAAGGAAATGTCTCCGTTACTCCGTTGCTCGCTAACTGCCGTGACAGATGACAAGGGAGTTTTTAAAGTTATTGAAGTCTGAAAATATTCCGGCTTGTTGGTTCGTCCGCGGCGTCAGCGCCATGCAATCTTATCCAAGTGTCTGCTTATTTATTCTGTCTTTCTCAGCGTTTAAATATTGTCCTTTGAGAAGTGTTTCATGCATTTAGACAGCTGCATAATATATGTCTGTCTTCTAAGAATATTGTTATGCTCACCTAACTTTATTACATACTCGCTCGTCGGGCGCCAATTTTGGTTCGATCTTTTATTAGAGAGTTAACAAAGGAGTAGTTGAAGCGCTTATAGCCGTATGACCATATTTTTTTTAAATATTTGAAGTACTTATAGCAAACGGACATGCAGTCCCACCAATCACTGCCTCCCATAGACATCTGTGACAAACTTGTACATAGGTACTGCTTATTTCAAAACTGAAATCTCTTCCAGCAGACCTGGGATTGGAACATGGACTTGAGAAGCAAATCTCGTGTGCACCGATAAATATTACAATTACATATAACTATCAACTAATTACTAATAATACATGCAATTACACATATAAAATACATAAATACGTTTAATATAGTATTATATATTCATAAATATATATAGTATACATCAGTTTATCTTGTCACACCTAATGAATAGTACCTGAATAGTACCGGTTACTAGTCGTTGGTTTTGTCCTATTACATCTTTCTTTCGCTATTGCTATGGTATAAATCTTTTTCGTTGTTTAACTAATGACATCCTAAATTCCTAAGTAGTGTTTATAAGTGAAAAAAAGTTAGGGAGAACTCAACGTCCAAAACATTCGATTAACGATTTTTGATAAGAAAGGGGGAATGTGTATCAAATACATCTAACAAAAAGATGCGGTAAAAATCGCAGGTATAAAGTTTAAACTAAGCATCACTGCATTAAAACTCGACTTTCGAGAATAAATGCGGCTGTCCGAAGGCTTGGCGCTAAATTAAAGTAATAATACGTTTTGAAACTTCTCAACGAGTTCCCAGTCGCTGACTATTGCCCACCTGAGAAATTACTCTCCAGTTTCCAGAAAGTTGGCCACGGAAAAATTTATCACGTTCCATTCTCCTAACTTGAATCGAATCTCCTTGTGTTCATGTAAATGTAACAAGCGGCGAAGGAAAACGTAGTGAGGAGACCTGCAGGCCTTAAACTGGTAAATAGGTACATACCTAAGTGCGCCATAAAGTTTGTCACGAGTTAACACTTTGCCAGCCTATGAATATAGCCTATGCCGCTCCAGTGCATAACATTAAGCAGGCTGTAAACCTTGACATTAAATCGATGTCTCGTATACCTGAGGCGTAAAACAGGATAAATGTGGGAGTCAGTAAACCCGGAAAAAAGTTTAAGTAATATGTCATGTCAATGTGTCTCCCGCTTATGCTGAGTTCGCAGTCTTTCAATTTTATTGATATTGATTCGTACAGCGTCTATCGAGATGACAATTAGCTTTAGTACGACATTGATGGCAATGGAAATGTACCTATCTAGATGTGACTTCATGATGTGACTTAGAAACTTTCTTGTAAAAAAATTCTTTGACCCTGAATTGATTGTTGATTTCCTCATATCGCATTATTTGACTTGACTGACAACATCAACCGTGATAATGATGATAATGAACTTAATGTATCTATGTATTTTTTTCTCACCGCTTCTTACTATCTACATACTATTAGCTTCACC
>DWLO01001844.1:0-13809 GCA_018245335.1 Dalla quadristriga | reverse complement strand
TGTGCTATTTATCGCCAGGAGCTTTAATTTGTTGCTGACAGAAACATATTCAGGTAACAAAAAAAAGATTTGATAGTAGTAGTTTATTCCTCTCTCTGTCTGCAATTAAAAGAAACAAAATTTAAATATGAATGTTGCTCGTTATATAGCATGAGCAAAATTGGTTACGAAGAGAAAAAATAACTGCAAACTCTTATTAGGCAGTTAGTCCATCTGCTGTAATTTAACCTCTACTCATCAGTGCAAGGGGTTTGAAACTGTCTGTCCCTTAACTATTGCACATGCACCGTAAACGGGTGGACACGTCTGTACGCAGTGAAGGAATGGAATGAAATGAGGCATGGTGGGCAGTGCACGGCGTAACACCCGGAAGTAATGTCAAAGCTTTCATTGTTTCCGCCTCACCAACGAAATGAACATTATTTCTGTGCATTGTGTACTGGTTTTAATTGAACGGAACGAATGGACCGCAAACAATACTTTCGGAAAAATTTATACAACGGCACGGGTCTCTCCTCACAACGGAGGAGGCCGAGATCGTACTCCACCATGCTGCTCTAATGCAGTTTGATAACGCCCAATCCAATTATTGGAAGTTCTCATCCCGGCGAAGGTTTCCAACAAGGCTTAATAACCGATACCGACTGCTATACGTGCCCTCGGAAGCACGGAAGTACTTAAGAAATATTGCCACTGTCACAAACTTTATAGCTTCGGTAAATCTTACGATTGGTTCGTTAGCTTAGTAGCCAGTTATTATTGCCATTGGTTTGTTACGTGCGTGCGAGTGTGCGCCTGCGCAACTGCCTTCAAACTAACCCTTTTGTGCAATTTCGCTATTTCAATATCAGACACACACAGAGTTTTTGAACCAGTATTAACGGTTCGTCTCACCGACTAAGATCCGAATGTGACTTGCCGATAATATTTGGATGGCATAACTTAAATATTGATATGGGTAAACCTGATTTTTCACGTAGTAGTAAATGATTTAATTAATTAAGTAGTTATGGATTAAATAATTATTATTAACATTAGTCAAACCAAGCCAAGGCATCCCTCACAATGTTTCTTAATATGTTGAAAATTAATATATGTATAAAAATAGTAAATGCAATAGAACTTAGTAGGTACTTTGTACTAGTATCCAAAGTCGTCTCCATTACAATACCGTAGTTTTTTATAAGTCGCCTTAATAACCGATTTTTATTTATTTTTGCTTTGCCCTTCATACATCCCATAGTGAATTCAGTGTTATTGAAGTGGTTCCATGATATAGATATCAAAAAACCACAAAAAAATATATGTTTTCTGTATTCACTTTATTTGTTGTCTGGATACTGCTAATTATACTTTAGTTATTTTCTTTATATTCATCGTATTGCTTTAGATTATAATCATGTCAAGGCATATGTTCGCCGTCGGAATACCTGCCCAATTAAGGCCCCACTGAAAATCAGCATACACAAAGCTGCAGCACTAAGCTGAGTGGACGCCTTTTTGGGGCAGGACGTCGCAAACAGATTTTTTTAAAAGTATTTAGTTTTATTTTTAGCTATTGTGTGTGTATTATGCTGAGTATCCTGTTCTTCATACATTGTTTCTATTTATTTCTATAGTTCCACGAATGAATATTTACTTTATAAGTTGCATCTTCTGTTTGCACTGGAGAGACAAATAAGTCTGCGTCACTGTAGACTTTGGTTACTGTTATAGTTAGTGGACGGTGGAATAAAAGCACTTAGTTTATTAAAACTTGATTTAAAATTTTATAAGTACGTAATTAAACCGTTTCAATTATTTTCTTATATTTCCCTTCCCTGACATGTATGGAAATTTACATTGAACCACTGAATACGTTTTGTCTCATTTCAGAAACAATCTAGGAATGGGTCGGTCGTATTTGGTACCTACTTGAGATTTACCTATTTACCTATTATCGATTTTTTAGTTGTTTCAATTAAGATGAGAATAAAATCAGTCCCCTTTATGCCCGTAATAAGAATAATATGCGTTATCAGTGAGAATTACCTATTTATTGTGTAAGTCGACACGAGACCCAATTTAGTCTCGAGCTCCGCTACTACCCGGGACCCTTCGACAGCACAATAAAAATGATTTATAGACCGTCAAGATCGTCCGCTCAAGAATATAATACGATTTTATTTATTGCGAGCGAAACTGATAATAAACATCTGGTGGCACTGATTTATTTCCAAGCACTGTTGATATAGAAAGGATTTTAAATTTTTGAATAGATAATAGACTATGATATCGCAATAATAATCCAGGTTATTGTGAAAATTTTATATAACGTGTTCAGACCTGGGTTTTAGAGAGGATTGCACCTGCAGTAGAAGTTTTCTTTACCCTGTACTTTAACGGTCTGTAAAATGGGTCGTGTATTAACGACCCTTAAACAACAGCGAGTTAGGTGTGAACAGAGAATATGGTTTAATGTTGTAAGTTTGCCTGAGGAATCGACGGCGAGGCTCGTTACGGTGCGAGGCGTTATTATTCGTCAATATTTGAGGTGTGCGGCGTCCGACTCGCTGCTGAACAAACTAATCTGGAAATGACTCCCGGCCGCTGGCCGTGCGTCCCACGTGACGCGTGGAGTGCTAAACTGGCCCTAGTGTTGCTAATGTTCACAAACGAGCTGTGTTAATAAGCGCCACAAGTGATCGGTGGCCAATTGGGTGCAGGATAAACACAGCGAGAGTGTAAAAATAAACAAAACACTTCGTTAGCATAATTTAATTGCCACAGACAATTAATTGTAGTACATCGCGATATATACTTTGGTTGACACTTGGGTTGGCCACTAACCCAAGTGGCCCTCCACCAACCCGCATTGGAGTAGCATGGTAGACTATGCTCCAGGCTTCCTCAGTTGTGAGGAGAGACTAGTGCTCTGCAGTGGGCCACAATGGGAGGCAGCCATGCGATATACACTTTTAAAATTTAAAATGTTGATTTAATTTTTTTTAATTTGTTTTGTCACTTTTACTGTGAAAATTGAACATGACAGCATTACCGGTGAAAGCGCTTTTAATATCAAAGGTAAAGCTGAAACTAACTTTATTAGAAAAGCCTACAAAGGAAAGAACTATTTCATCTTATTTTTCTGGAACTATCCCTATAGTTTAATAATACGCTCTTTCAAACGCAATAAAAATATAAAGATTACAAAGAAGGCCACTATAAATTAATTGGTCTTCTAGATGACTACAATTATGACCCACCCAGTCGGTTCATTTCCTCGTAAAATATTTACGTAATAAAATCCGATAAACGTTCCCACAAAGCAGAAAATCCTTAGCGCTGAGGTCGAGACATTAATTTCAAGCAAGCAATAAAGGGACAGTGAGATGTCTTCACAACGCCGCGGCAGAGGCCCGCGCGGTGACGTTCTTAAACGCGCTCTATAAATTTCTCAATAAAACTCCGTTTCTCAAATCGTTTCGGTAAAGTAAACCCTCCGGAGACCGACTAGCGCTCGGATTCGCACACGGTATGAACCTGAGAGTTGTGCAGTTTCGTGGGTGACCCTAAACGAGGAAATAATATAGTTTGATATGCCTCTCCTCCCTTGTAATCCGGCCGTACAAAACGATTACTTAACCTCTTTCCATAAGGCTCCGAGTTAAACGTCACGTCTCGTAAAATACAATTTTGGCAATTGATTTAAGAGATTAACGCCGTGGTTTAAGCTTCGCTGTGCCATAAAATGTAAGCGAGCCCTATTCAATTAAATTTGGCGACATTATAATGGCGTTGGTTAGCTCATTTCATATAAAATGTTAATAAATATTCTACTTAAGCTCTAAAAATTATTTAACGAAAACATGTTGCTATTATGTACGACTGGTGTTTTGTTACGAGTATATCATGCAAATCAATCCCAAGCCTTAGCTTTGGAAATAATGAGAAGCAGCAATTCAATTTCAATTTTATATTGGCAAAAATGTGTGCACGTTATTGACAGACGCCATGTTTCAGTTAAATATCGCCAACTTCCACTGGTTAAGAAACAATAATGGGCTTGACGTGACAGATGCAGGGAACTGATACAAATTTAATGTCATTTACAACAAAGGCTAGATTGCTTAGATAACGCGCCGTCTGAGATCGAGCTTCGTAGAGTGGAAAGCCATCGCAACAAGTCTGCACCTTGAAATAACATCGCACCATTAGATAAGTCGTGTTCATCCCTACGAAGAAAAGGGTTTGTTGGTTTAGAACCAGCGCCATTCTCCGGCGACTAACCGCAGCTGTTTCTTTCTTCTCGATACAAACTGTTTTCTACCTACTTATATATCTTCGCTGCAGATATTATTTTCCGATTGACATGGATGGGGTTGAAGACAGTTTACTCAGTATAATGAAAAGAAATCCTTTGAAATTTATATTTAAAAAAATGTACAAACAAAAAGCTCAAGCCCGGGTGTAAAATTTATTTACTAAAACAAAGCGGACCCTATTGAAAACTTCCCCACTGGACATATCGGCAAGCGCGGCGTAACCAACAACTCGTATAATTTTCAGACAGCTCCCGGACTATTTCTAATCGATTTCAATTGTGACCGGCTTGCACACTCCAATCTACCGTAACATAAAAGTTGCACTGATACCTTTTAGGCTTCCGCCGATACGAATTTCTCTCGTTTCCCGTAATAGCCCATCGCTGAGCTTATTACCCCACGCCATCTATTGAGAACGGGTTTACAGGGAAATCCCGAATAGGTTGTAGTTTCCACTAAAGTTAATATACTTCAGGGTTTCTTTTCATCCGCTTTTATGTTCACAATGCTATTATATCAGGTGGTTCTAGCACGAACTAATGCTTAAGACTCTATTCTAAAAATGAGTCTCGGTTATGAGAATTTTTATTTTCAAGTATAACCACAACATGTTCAATTCGCTTTTGCTTGCGAATACAAAGCTTATGATATACTTAAAAATTTTCAACAATTGGCTTTATTGAAAACAGCATTATAAGTTATATTAAATTTTCGGAAGCTAATACTTTCTATAATAAAACAGACGGCGAATTCTTTGCGTCCCCTCGCGAAAGTTTTGTTTATAAAAAACGAGGAACCATTCAATTTAAGTTCTTTATAGACAAGACTTGCTTCGGTTGCAAACAACTTGCGACTTATTAAGTGTAGCAAATACTAATTAAAGTGTTCCAAAGTTCGGCAGCTATTGTGGCGTCGCGGTCAGACAACGTCACCTTGATGTAAACTTTTATCCCAGGACACAGGCAACTTTAGAATCAAGAAAATGTACATGTCTACTCACTTAACCAACAAGTGGTACCAGAGTCGCTACTCTGTTATTTTAGCAATTTGCACAAGGCCCGAAGCTGCAATTATAAAAATAATCCGCATTCTATGTTTTAGAATGTCATACAAATACGAGACTTGCGGTCAATTCCCAATTTACATAGGATCTGTTAAACGCATTTTTTACAGGCTGACTGCCTGTGGAGGAGCTCCTTAATAATGCTTTTGTGGTTCTCTCCGCCAGGAGCAGTCAGACATCGTCGTCACTTCTTCAAAACTGACAAATATTTTTGTAACTTGTGGAAATATGAGTCGCTTATCCCTTCTGTGACAGAAAAAAATTGCGTTTTCAGAGGCTCGGTAGTGGCGTCAACTACCGAAGGCCTATGTCCAGCAGTGGACTTAAAAGCTGCATGATATATAATCATGAATGGATTCTTTACCTCTCATTAGGGTGTGCACACGACAGATTGCCAATTAGCGCAACTCTAAACGGTGTCCTAACTAATAGTCCGTTTAGATGATAAGTAAAAAGAGCCCCTATGAATTAGTGAGCGCTCAGACGTCCCGGATACAATTACAGACGGCGATTGCCGGTGACCGCGTCGTCAGATATATAAGTTCTTATCCGTAATGGAAGCTCTCTCGTTATTGCAAGCCCCCGGCTGCACCTTAGGCACTTATTTCACTTCCAGCGGAGAAGGCGTTAATCTAGCTTGACGGTCAAAATTAAATGGTTTTGCAGGCGTTGTCCTAAGGTTGAAAATTGATGAAATGTCTGCCATTTATTATGATCATTATTACTCTTCATATACGGGGATGGGTCTCTTTTAAAAATAAATAAGGTTATATCCGTAACATGAACAAGTAACATGAAATACAAGAATGGATTCTGTCAATCCGCATTCACTCTTTGTGCCTTTAAGGCAATATTGAACAACTGTGTCCTTTGCATTGTATCAGTTTTAACTACGTTGGCGTTCAAATAAATAAATAACCAAATAAATATATAATAAACTCTCACACAGGCTTTCTCAGCTCAAAGTTCGCGTTGCTTGCAAGTCGTGAAAATTATCTTATACTCTTTCTTCTCTGACTTCGAAAAGTCACAGTAGCTTACAAAATTCTCACAATCTCCGTTGTGAGAATTTTACAGTTTTACTATTGTTTTATCCTTTATTGTCAAAGCCTTAAAACAAGGACTAAAATGGGCGGACTTAATGACTAATGCCTTTAGACCTTCGATTAATTCATAAAAATTATCTGCGTTACACTACGTCACGTACCGCGATCTCAAGACCTTAACCAGCGTCACAGGCTTCTTTTAGTCGCTCACTAAGCATTGTTTGCACGCGATACGACAAAATAGCGGAATTCATAATATATTATAATAAGTAAGTCTCGCATAAGTCTCACTGTCCCTGTGGTTATTAAATGTACACGATTCAAACATTCTAATTGCGTGGGTGCGTATTTAAGTATATTTTCATCCAGCCCATTTTTATGTAATGCGTTTTATGAGCGTAGGTACCATACTAATTTGTTTTAATGTTTTAACACTCTAGTGTTTATAGACAAACAGTGCTTCAATCCTTTTTACTATTTTTTTTACATTCTACTTCTATACTCGCCGGCACTGATCTATTCTGTTGTAGGACATGGACCTTAGAGCACGCTCCGTTACCGTCTGCCTCCTCGCACCAACTACGTTCAGTACTACCTTGTTATATTAGCCCTCTATCTTGGTAATAACGTTATCTCCTTAGCCGGCATCCGTATAATACCTGATAAGACTTCAGTTTCTAGTTAACTAATACGATGTCGCGTGTCTATAAGCTTTGGTTAAATTTTATTCAAAGATAATCTTTATTTACGCTTCATATGATTTACAGCCACATTTTGTTATGAATTGTATCTCCGTTACGTCGCTAAATTAATTTTTTAATGCAGTATTTATATACTGATCGTATCATGGTACATTCGGAGATGTGCACCAATTATGTACGAGTGCAAAATAATAGACTGGCACATAAACAAAAATACGCCACACCCATACACTTATACCAGAGGCGACCATCTCAGTCTTCAGGGGTAGCAACGCATCTGTGACCAGCTTCAAATAGGACAATTACTAACGAATACTAACTGGACGATTACTAATATTTACTAACAGGATGATTAATAATATTTACTAACAGGACTAACTTAACTTACTCCCACAGTCCTATTACTAACTAATACTTTACCAGCTAATAACATATAATATAAACAGGACTAACTATCTTTCTAACAGTCCCTTGCACAGTCATATTCAAAGTTTGCTTTTATACGTAAATTACGTATTTTACCAAATTACAAATCTCTAATTTTCTTTTAATTTGTGTCATCACACGCTTTTTATTTATCGACAGCCCTATGCTTGCAATAACACACGTGCCTTTAAACGCATGTGGCCTACTTCGACGGATTTAAACGCGAGGTACTAGCTAAGCCAGAGTTTCTAGTACCCAAGTTTTATTGCGGAACTAGATTATGGGTATCCGCGAGTAATCTTCTATCCCATTTTTATTGTAGTTCTTCCGTGAAAGTCAATACACAACGCGTGCAGTGGTTAATGCGCCGACCATAATATCAATAAAACGGTTCCGCTACTGCTACCGAGAAAATGTTTTGGTGTTAAAGAGTTTCCTGAGGATCCACAATTGGAAAACCAAAGATGTCTGAAACATACTTAATGATTACCATTTCGGTTTTAGTTAACTCAAGCCCTGAAAAATGGACATGTGCTTCTTGTAGGATTTGGTGACTTTGAGGATTCTTGTGTCTTTTAGGCTTAAAGAATGAAAGATTGTATGGAAAAAGCGAATTTACGAGGACGGAGCTGCTAGCAAACTCTTCTACCTTTATTCATATTTATTTTAAGTCGGTACGCGGGTATACTCACGTTGATTTATTCATATTCATATAATTTATTGAATTCCGTGATATTTGCTACAATAAGTGAGTAAACCTAGATATTATAGTCATCATGGACCCTGTTACTGTAGAGCACAGTAACTGAGTAGAGTTAAATGTCTCGATTTAGATCGCTGTAATCTTGGGCAAACCATGTAGGAGCCGGGGTGAGCATCTGTCTCCTCCAACAGGTGTCGTCTTCGAGTCGACTTTCCGCCGATACTTAAAATATGGCGTGTCATGTTCCCTGATCTGGTTACTCGTTTGAACACAGAGATTTGTACCACGATTGTTTAAAAAAATATTTAAAAGTATGTTTTCCGAGTCGAGCAACAATTATTTATGGTTTTTTTTTATGTTACGATGACTGAGCTTTCCGAAAACAATTATTCCATGGCAGAAATCGGTGTGGCGGTGGTACCGCCCCGGGTGAACCGTATACATGTTGTACCACCCGGTAGTTCCAACTTCTGTACCATCTTTGCATAACGCTGTAAAATTACATTTGTATATTGTGACTAGCTGTTTCCCGCAACTGAACGCATTAAGAGTCGAATTTAGATAAATTGCTTCTTAAACAGTGCCTACTCAGTGAAATCAGCATCTCTTAAGGACATTGCTTTATAAATATATAAATAAAATGTCCTGCACTGTATAACCTAATAATTAAAAGAAATAGATGATTTTTTTATATTCCGTCCTAAGCGTTAATATTATTAGATTCCGTCATTCAAATTAAGCAGTTGGAGTTGGAATTCATGGAATTATTATCAATTAAACGACTCTGACTTAACAGGTTTACGTAACATGTTTGGAGTGTGAATATTTTCGTGGAATTCAAAAATAACAAACCGGCTGTACAATTTGAATACGTACAATACCCCCATTTATTATTTATATTCTAGTAGCAACTATTTCACCAGTTGGTGGCGTCCAACACAATTGTAACAAAAAGAAAATTAAATATTTTGACAAAAATTTACAAACATTGCTAACTAACCAACAGAATTTGCGAGCGACATTTATTCAATGCCATTTCTATTTGCTTTCAAGGCTGTATTGTTTGCCTATTTAAATATGTGTAAAAGATTTCTCCCCTACAAAAAGGGTGATAAAAGCTTGCAATGTCAACACACTGTACAAAAAGTAATCTCAGCTCCCTTTCCTTTACTCCTTTTCGAGGGACACGACGCCTAAATTTTACCGTGGTTGCCTGCGCGACCTATTTGGCCGACCATGCAAAATCTCACAATTGATATTTAAATGCCCGTTTAACGAAATTCTCGAGCTGATGTTTAACTGAAACTCTTGTCTAGAGGACCCAAATTCCTTAAAATTTGTTTCCGTATGCAATCTTCTTAGGAAAAACAATGACCCTCTCAACTCGTAACATAAACCAAAACATAAAACTGGTTTGGCATTAAGAATTATTTGAAAGTTGCGAGTTGGTAGAACTTGTATACGGTTCGCCCGCGGTGGTAGGTGTAAATCCGCACCCATTTCTTAAAAAATTGTCTTTCACCAATTGTTTTCCGGTCGGTAAGGTATGGATGCCAGTCGCATATACAATATTCCTCAGCTTCGAATAGGACAAAGAGGGTCGCACTGAAAACCAGCGGCAGTGGTTTATCGCGGCCAATACTGTACTGTACTACCACTGTACCACACATATTGTTCTAGGAAACTCTTCGATGTATATTGTTGCAGTATTTTATTTGGCTAAGCAAACGTCTACTCTTATCTTAAATACTAACGATTACTAATATTTACAAACTTACACTAACAGTCGTATTTCCCGCAGTCCTATTACTAACGAATACTAACCACCTTATTTTCATATTTACACCAAATACTCGTACTAACAGGGCTAACTAACTTGCAGTCTCTCGGACAGTCCTATTCGAGATGTCCATGGGCAACAGTGGAAGTAGGCCATTGCTCATCGGATAAAATAAAAAAAAGTTGGGATTTACTTACGAATGAAGTTTTTAAACTATTGGGTATCGGCTAAAGCCGATGGTAGGTATAACTGATAAAAGTTTACAAAGATGTAGGTCACAGGAATCTATGCAGTTCATTCTTATCTAAATGCATAACTATCGAATCGAGTCAAGTTAAGCTCGGGGATAAATTACAGATAAAAGTGCCTTGAAATGACAGTTTATGAAAGGGACTAACTAATCTTTGGGTTACTAGGAACACAGCAGTAGGTTATTGTTTTATTACATAAATTAACACTCAATCATAAATAAAATCCACATAAATTATATTAAATTGTCAAGTATATAAAAATGTCAATTTAAATATATTGCAAAGTTTGTGCCAATGTAGACAATGAGCAAATGGAGGTTGCAGGGCTAAATATATTTTTAGTTTCTTTGTAATCCATTGACATAAGAATCCTTTTCAAAACTAAATAGTCCTGAATGGGATAAAATACTTAAATAATATGTTTTCTTATAAGATTTTAAAGCTAATTAATAGACAACGCGGTTTTACTAAGTGAGATACTTGAGTGTTAAAACGTGCGTGTTCGAATAAGTGTTTATGAAAACAACTTTAAAAATCTTAAGTTCTAGATTTTTAACTCTTTTATGGCACCTTTCCTCTTTTGTAAGAATCGACCAAATTAATCAAATAAACCTTTTAAGGCCATTTTCGTACCGTGAAAGTAAAACAGTCACATTTGACTGATTTCCATTCGTTTTTATATATCCAATTTAACCCTTCCAAAACCGAAATACTTGGTGAACTGAATGCTGATTCTTCACTGCATAGACCACTCTTACTATCCTTTGTAGCTATTCTGTATCCTTAATTTATACTGTGTAATTCTATTATTTGCACCTTTTGGAGTTTCTGTCAAACTATTATTTTCTATACGAGTATGTCAAATAAACATATTTGCGTATAGCTAGGTATGGTCAGCTCATCATTCAGCCGTGTAGCGACAAACAATGTGTCGTTTAAGCGTCGGACCCACTGCCCTATGTGCTCTATTTACCCAGTCGTAAACGTTAAGTCCAACGGTATAACTTTAGCTATAAGCTCCCCCTATCTCCACGAAGAATATTTATAACATATCGTACTACTGAAACGGTTGAACTTATTATTATTATTGTTATACTCTTCATTGCACCATAAAAAATAAACTTAGAAACTGAGTGTTGTGAAAAAATTACACACGCTGAGTTCAAATCCAATGATAGTCCTATTTTTTTACATTTAAATGTAGTAAATATACCTACTATTCAACCTTTTTGAGACGTTTAGATTTACTCAAGGTATAATCCACTTATTTCTCTTATACTGTGGTATTTACACCATGCCTTCTAAAAAGTAAAATATATTTATATAAAGACACAAGCGTTAGAAGACTGTGACTTAAAAAAGGAAGACTGTTTTCTACTCTAATAATATTATAAAAAGAAAACTTTTGTTTGTTTGTATATTTGTTTGCAACGAATAGGCTCAATAACTACTGAACCTATTTTAGATATTTTGTCACCTGTCGAAAGCTACATTATCAGCGAGCAACATATTATTATGCTACTTTTCATCCCGATATTCCCACGGGATCGGGACCTACGGGAGTAAAACCGGAGTAAGTAGGAGAAAAAAGCGCAATCGAACTTCATGACGCGTGTGCGCTTGCTTGCATAACATAAATTCAATGCGGACGAAGTTGCGGGCAACATCTAGTCTATATATAATAAAGAACTTACTCTTCAATAATTCAATCAATTAAGCTTTCGCATATTAATTCGTACAAATTTTTTACATAGATAATCATAGGCCAACTTTCCCGTTCCTTACATGATTTTAGAAGAGGTTGTAGATGGGTAGTGGCAGGATAATGTGGCGTATAGACTACTTGTCTGTTGTGTTGAAATTTTAGTGTAGTTTTTCTTACCTCTTCTTTATTACTTTTCTATTAAAATGTATCAGTCGTCCTGGCATAAAACGAAAAATATGCTTCACACGAAAAGTTATAAAAAGTTAATTATTAAATTGAGAATTATTTATTGTATAGGCCTATGAAAGATTTGTGTGCGTAGGATAAACTCGCCTTACCTTTTTTGTAAGGATTCATGCGTACATATTTTGATGAGTCAATTATATCATACCAGCTTCACCCTGAATTCTTGCAATATGATAAGCATTGAAAATACTCCACTGAAATATAAAATCTTTTTAAAAATACGGAAAGAAGATGGTGGCCATAATCCCAAGCCTGGATGAAATCCGTGGCTACTTCTTGGGACACCTTACGTGCAGCTTGAATAGACGGATTTGTCGGCACTAGCAAAAAAAGTCGGTCTTTGAATAAGCACAGAAAATACCTTGTCACTACTTCCCGTTTAAAACTATATTTTATCAGTCATATACTGTTAACCTGTAACTTTGTTTGAATATTATGGAAGATGCAGATGTTAATGTTAAATTACTGTTTATGATTTAAATTTTTTCTGTTTACTGAAACAGAATCGCATCTTCTGTATGGTCGTCTTACATCCGTGTATTAGTCAAAAGATTGAAGTTTTGAAACTGATAAGTACATACTGTTTGGAGAACATTATGAAATTTGGAAATACTTGATAATAATAATTGCTACTCTTATTCTGTGTATATACACAACATAAAACGTGTTTGCGCTGGTTTTAAGAATCCTAAGGATGTTAGGAAAAGAAGGTAATACAGGAGGATGGACTTACTAGTACCGATAAGAATAAGAAAACATTTATTCGGTGTTATGTGTACAGCACTTACAATGGACAAATTTAACACAAATAGACAGCACTTAACACATATAAATTAAAAATTAAATAATAATAGTACTAGGTACATGCTATCTAAAACGATTATATTATCCGTGCTGCAACACAACCCCCGGAAAGGTAATAGGCGCGAACGCACCGATTTTCAGTCTTGGCCTGTCACATGTAATTGGGTGATTACAGGTGCCGCGCCAGCGGAATGCAATTTAACTTATTATGTAGGTAGTTATTTTTAAAGTAATTTGAGTGGCCACCGACGACAAAGTTAAACACTATATACCTTCTATCACAATATAAAATGAATGAAATGAAATGAAAAGGTTTTCCTAGATTGTTTGCTGTTTTTCACCTATTTTGTTTTTTTTCAAGACGAACGAAATTTTCTGTCAATTTCATTTTGACTAAATATCAATACTATCTGGGCATAACCTTGAAACTATTGAAGCGAATAAGACGGAACTAGTAATCCTACAATGCCTATAGTAGGTATTCAATCAACTCACCGAATCACGGATGGTGCTTACCAGTATTAAAACTGCTTACAGGGCGACCTGGTACACTAGACCACCTAGTGCTCCAGCTGGCTATACTAGCGAGGCTACTTAGTCTCAGATAGCATACTTATGCTATCCGAACAAAATCTATAATCTCACTAAATTGTTGTTAAATCAAATAGCTTGTAGGTATCCTATATTGTTCGTCTTACCAATAAATAACTCTGGGAGTGTCTGTCTGTAATATTGAATATAAGGTCAATAAATAAATGGAATATGCTATTTATTTGTCAC
>DWLO01001843.1:0-13812 GCA_018245335.1 Dalla quadristriga | reverse complement strand
CTGGCCCACTACTGAGCACGGGTCTCCTCTCAAGGTGAGAAGGGTTAGGCCATAGTCCGCCACGCTGGCTAAGTGCGTATTGGCAGACTTCACACGCCTTTGAGAGCATAAATGAAACAGTTAAGATTAACTAGCCGATTACAGAGTGATAAACATCCATTTTTAATTATATTCTAGTAATTTAATTGAAATTCGAGGTAACGAGGTTTTGTAAACCTGGAAAGGCCTAAAACGATGCCAAGGAGCAACAGATCAACATGATTTTGACAGGCAACTTTTTACAAAAATAAAATCATCCCATAAAGAATTAGGATTTTTTTTTTAAAGTGAATTTTGCGCAGTCTACGTCGCGGACCAAGCTTCGTTCCTTATGTCATCTGTATTATATTAACTGGGATTAATTATGTTAGACGGGAGAGAAATAAGAATAGTAAGAATATTTCACACCATGTTTATTTCAAAATTACCATCACAATTTTAAACTAGTTACATAGGTAGTTAAAATAGGAGTAGAAACATTAGGGCCAAAAGTCACAACGTCTACGGTTCGTTAGCGTTGTTACAAATGAGATGGATAGAATCATACATTTTAAGTCAATTACAAGGCATTAATGAGCGAATGAGTACCTACCCATAAAGTAAAATATAAGTAAGATTTATAATAAGCTTCAATATAACCTCAACAACACTGATTTATTTTTATATTTTTAGTTTTAATAATTTCCGCTTCATCTTACGTAACAATTATGAATGGTTATGTACGATTAATAAAGTATTAAAATAAAATATCCATGTTAACATTATATAGAACGTTTAAAAATTACAATTCAAATCTTAATGAAAGAATCATTAAAGGTATACAAACATTTAGAATATTGAATAGTTAATTACTAGCAAACATGTTCGAAAGAATTAATTTATCGCCTAGTCCCTTATTCCCTAACAGACATACCTACCTCAGAAGTTATAATAAGAGTAGAAATGATTTAATTTCATGATCATAATTACTGATAATACTGGTAGAGCTACTACTACCCCATTAGGGCAATTCCGTTAGATAGTTTTTAAAAGCTTAACGTTACCCATAACGGGTTTTCATATTTATGTACAGTGTACACGAACAAAACTTTTTTCAGTATTTCTACTAGCCTACACATGTAACGCTATCGTCCCACTGACGCACGCAATACCTCCGCTCTAAAATACAATTATTATTTATTACACCAACCAGAAGCGTGGTGGAATATGTGCCTAACCCCTGCTCATTATGACAGGAGACAATATTGGGTCGGTGATGCCACAATGACATCCTTATTCATCCGATTTACTGCTTGCATCATAAGGTTATCGTATAACTCAATCATAGCAGAGTGGTAAGACTTCGGTCTGCTACTCGAGAGATCCGGGGTTCGAATGCCAGGCACTGCCGATTTTTCGGAGTTATGGTCGCTTTCAACAATTAAATATCAAGCTTTAACGGTGAAGGAATATATCGTGCGGGAACCTACATCCACCAACCCGCAGTTGGGTAGCGTGGTGGAATATACCTTAAATCCTTATTCTAACGGGAGACCCGCGCTCAGTAGTGAACCGGTGATGTATATTGATATTTGTTATGATAACACAGTTAATTGTACATAAGTACCTATGTTCATAATCTTTTCGCATCCAGTTACTACGTTTCTCATTTAATATAGTCTATATTTATTTCATATATTTATATCGTCTACCTTTATGTACACACCTTGCCAACGAAAAATAATTGAATATCAATATAGAAAAAAAAGGTTATAGGTTATACTTATCAATGCAGCCCGGTATATTCTCAATTATTATTATTTTTATGTTCCAATAGTCTCTCAATAGTTCAATACTCTTTAGTCAGAATAAAATAGTTCATATCTTACAAATATTATAAATTCGAAAATTTCTTTTGTGTGTTTAATATGCCTTGACGGTGAAACCGTACAGCTGATCTTCATAGAATTTGGTATAGGGTAGTTTCAACCATTGAGATGGTCATAGGATACTTTTGATAAACACATAAGTACATAAAGGTGCACACAGGTCAGAGGTAGTAAACATCACACGGTACCGGTACGAGTAGGAGATAGTACACATTGGATTTAATTAAATATAACTCGAGGATAATCCTAAGATATAAATATTACTCTAAATATTAAACTAAACCTTACCAATTAAGCTATGATGAAAATTATTTTATTGTCTTGCGTCATTTTCAGCAGCAAAGTATTACATTAGTCCGTTAAGTGTACAACATGAACTGTATTCATAGACCACGGACTAAACACTAGGCATAACTGCATTCCGAAGTCGACCAAGTTTTAGCTACAAGTTGACATGACATTCACAACTAAATACTATATTAAATTTGTTTATTTTACTTTAATTAATAGCATTAATACTATTATAATTAAATTAGCATTAATAATATTTTAAATTTGTTTATTTTACTTTAATTAATACCATAGTAAAATTACATTTTAATCTATTTTAAATATACACTATGTATAATACCCTAAGTTCACGGATCCAGGCCAGTTGAACTTATAGATTAAAATTTAAAGCCATAGCTTATTTGAAGATAAGAATTTAGAAGTAATTGATTTTGCTAACATTATCCACAAATGGGTGATTTGTCATAAATACTCATGTCAAACTTAGTCCTGGATCGATTGCAAGGCCTTACAATTCATACTTTACCAGAAGAAATAATTTACATTACAAAGTAAAGTTTTCTAGCAATATTTAATAGTTAACATTTTAAATTCCATAAAATAAAAGCAGTACATAAAAATTCTGTCGTTAGGTGAATGTAAGAAAATAACAATTAACAATGTACACAGAAAATCGATCGCCGAACTGACAGAGAAATAAACTAAATGCCTTGGAAATTGTAATTTTTTTTCAAATGTAGCGCTTTTTTTAAAAGCCTCGTTTATATGATTCGGTTTGGCCGTATTACAAACCGTTTACATTCAACTACTGTGTTTGTTTTAGTTAGTAGAAACGGCAAACATATTGTTTAATTCTTTTGAGATTGCAGCGAAGGGCTTGGGGTGCTGAGCGGGCTTAGATGCACCATTTTGGAAGAAGATTATGTTTTGGAAGCCTTTATCGAATGTTGGCTGTTCTTCTGCCTCATATAACACGGCTGGGGATAGGGGTGTGTCCATCATTTTGCAGTGGTCTTAGAGTGATAAAAATCGAGCGTGTCTGAAAATTGAGCCTTTAAAAAGCTACCAAGTAATTTGGAAACTTTATAAAAAGGTCTTAAACCCAATACATTAAAACAAATAGGTATTTTTTACACCTTTTTAAATTAATCTAAGCTTAAAACAATTATTGACGTCCTGCAACATGGTCTGAAGACAAACTTTATGCCAATTACTTATATTAAGTGTGAATTTCCAGTCGATGTTCCAATATCATTAGAAATCAGAAGCTTTGACAGATGGACGAACAACGTTGGCATAGCAGAAGTTCCCGTTGGACCCATCTGGGTCCTTACCTTACCTTACCTATCTACTTACCTTAAAAACACAAAACTGATCACAACATCTAAAGAAAGGGCTATTCTATATTTAATTTTACGTAAAGTCCAGTCAATATCTACACTTAGTAAGAGTTATTTTTTTTAGTATAAGCTATAAATCTCAAGTAGATTAAAGTTTACGCATTACTTACATTTTAAAGGTTTTAACGGTTTTTCACTTTATTAATTACAAACTCAGGCATCCTCTTAATCTGGCCGTTACTACTAGCTACTAATCTAATCGTTGTTTAGCGAAACTGTATAGAATTTACATAGATATCATAACTACAACACTTAATACAAATGCGACAGAAGAGAAACGCACACACATATTTTTACAATCTACAATCTCAAGATGAGCCCACACGGTAGCGGCTTTGATCGCAAATGTCCCAGCACAATCGAAATTAGTCTCTATAGTTGTGAAAACAGAGTTTTAAATCGTATCTGAGGGTCACAATCACTGAACATTATCCGGCTTCTGAAATCCTGCACCGTCTCTGAAGCTGTTGCTCTTGTACTGGTCGTATATGTCTTGGAACATGACGCGGCAGTTCAACTTGACTTTGAGTTTGGAGCAGAGTAGGAAAACACCAGAGAGCTTGCGATGTAACGAGTATATTTCTTCTGGAGGCGGACAGAGCCTGTGTGTCAGAATGGTGGGAACGAGAGATTGGATCCTGCGGGTTGTTTTCTGCGCCCCGAAGTCAAACTCGCCCTCACCGTCGCTGGTGAACACTTCCCCCATTATCATTACGGTGTCCACGTGTGTCTCCTCCATTACCTGCAAAAACCAGCATCAGCATCTTCAATCCATCGCTGTGCGAAAAAGGACGAATTACCCCTTAGAAAACGATGATAGCCTAGTGGTCAAGACTCCGGCACAAATCCCAGGCGCCTGACTTTTCTAAGGTATGTGCGATTTAGATAATTGAATATCATGTGCTTTCGGTGAAGGAAAACATCGTGAGGAAACCTTCATGGATGAGAGTTCTCCAAAATGATCTCGAAGGCTTGTGAAGTCTGCCAATCCGCACTGGGCCAGAGTAGTGGATTATGGCCTAACCCATCTCATCTTGAGAGAAGACCCGTGCTCAGTAGTGGGCCGGTAAAGGGTTGATGAGCAACCCGTCGAAGCTGGTCACCGGTGCGTCGCTACCCTTGAGAACTGAGGTGGTCGCCTCTTGTATTAGTATAACGGGCAACCACACCTTATCGACCGGAACACGACTGTTGAAAAGCAATTATTCCACGGCAGAAATGGGTGTGGCGGTACTGCCCCGGGTTAAACGAATACCGTTTCTACCTCCTGGCGTATATACCTTACACCCGGCTTATTATAATATTGTGTGATCTCACCTTGGATTCGTATCCGGTCAGGAACTTCATATCGCGCGACATTCGCAGAATAGCCTCGCGATCGCCCTCCGACGCCGCCTTTATGATCTCGATGTACTGATCCATAAAGTCCTTCGAGTATTCTCTAGTTGCGCCAAAGTCTAAAAGAATCACCTACAACAGACAATACGCAATATTCAGATGCGGCAATAAGTGGAAATCGGGTAATGAACCATCAAGACGACTGTCACTGTCGCATCTGTCTCGCCCGCACATTCTATTCAATGTTGGTAAAGTCTAAGTAGACTTTTGAAAAATGTGATTCATTATTATTGCTGACAGTTAAATTACGGACATTTTAGAGTTGAGCTACCGATTTGGTGAAACTACCCATATTGCGGTAGCTTATAATATAATGAGGATGTTGACTCACCAGATCGGAGTTCATACATACTTATACTACTCATAATTGATATAAATTTAATAATTTAGTTTTAATACTTCAAATCTGTTCTTCAATTAACCTTTACTTGATAAGGCGACTTAGATTATAAAAAAATAAACGCATACACACTCACCCCACCACACTAGGATTCCCTGTGTTGCGGGTGGCGGACGCACACAGAAAACAACACAAATTTGCACAGTCAAGACCCGAGTACAAACATTAATCTGCCAAATAAATGTTTGCCCCGGCCAGGGATCGAATCCGGGACCCACGGCTCATCAGCCAGGGTCACTACCGCGCCACGGAGTTGTCAAACATTACTCGTACGAGTATGAGACTGATAAGTGTTTGTTAATTTGTCTTGGTCTATACATGTGACGTGTAGCGTGTATTATGTCCGCGCCACCCGCAACACAGGGAATACCAGTGCGGAGTGTATGAGTGTCAGCGTACATACAAAATCAACGTTACCTGCTTAGTGTGTGTGTTGTAGAAGAAATTGGCCCAGTTGGGATCGGTCTGCATGCAACGCAACACGAACATCTCGCGCAGGCAGAGCTGCATGATCTTGGAGGCGATGTCCTTGCGCGTCGTGTACTCCGCCTCGAACAGCTTGTCAAGCGGCGTACCGTCGATCAACTCCGTCGTGATCACCTCTTGCGCGCAAAGCTCATCTGAACGACATATTAGGTAGTATTTACATTTTAGAAATGACACTTCGGTACGATATAGTGGCACCCATTGGAGGGCACAGGTCTCTCCTCACAACTGTGGAGGCCTGTAGCGTACCACCAAGTGACCAACCCGAGTGTAGAAAATTCTTTCAACCGCTCGAAGGCTAATCGACTGTTACCCAACGATAACAGTCGAGACAGAAGGCTTAACGTGCCCTCCGAAGCACGGAAGCGCTCAAGACAATTTGCCACTAGCAGTCACCCATCCAACTCCCAGCCGATGCCGAAGCGGCTTAACTCTTCAATCAGTTACCATTTACATTCGTCGCGTGACCATGAAGAAGTTTATAAGACATTATACCCCCTGGCTGGTGTTTCAATAATAACGTTTCATTAAATTACCTATGACATCTGGCACGAAATATTCCGGGTAGGGTGCGAGCAGCTGCTTGAATTTCCTCGTGCACTCGGCCTCGCGGACGTAGTCTACTTCCCAGGCCAGCTCCTTCTTAGCCACTTCTACGATGTTGTCTATAAACATCCCCTTCGGAAACACGTTCCACACCTGAATAGAATTTTCTATTATCACACTACATAGCTACTAAGTTCTGTGGCTGTAAAGTATCAAATTAGTAATATACCTATACAATATATTTTTGGTAGTTTTTTTTAGATTTAACTTAGTTATGAGTAGTTTAGTTTTATAATCCTATTGTATAGCCTAATTTTGACCTTTAAAAATAGTAAAGAATGCATTTAGAATTTATCGGATTGTATATTGATAATAATATCTATTCATATGTTAATTTATACAATCCCTCCTTGTGATGTATCAGCATAACCCCAGAGAATGAAACCAAATACTTGCCTTGAGTACGCCAACAAGGTTGTCAATGTCACTATCGATTCCCTTCGCAACCCCCGGATATTGGACCTTCATGGCCACCTCCAGACCGTTGTGCAGTACCGCTAAATGCACCTGACCTATTATTGAAAATATCAATTAAAAACGTGTTAGCTATTGACTGCCAAACTACTTAATTAAGATACTTTAAATCTGCCATCGAAATGCGATATTCACAGAGCTTCACAGATTTTGTTTCACAACAGCGAGAGTTCGTCATGAGAATCAACCACCCCATTTTTTTTTCAAATTGTCAAGTAATTTTCAATTTATCGCTAAACTTTGAACGGTTATTTTTCGCGTAAGCCATTAACGAATTAATTATCAATTGCTTCAACACTGAATAAAAATGTACAAAAAGACTACCAACCACCCTTCATCTTGACCAATGTCCCTCAATGTCAAAGGAGAGCCGAGTCTAGCAGGGCTGACGGTAGATGATGATGAGCAGCGAAAACATGCAGAAGAGAGCGGCAGGAAACAGCTTAACTCACCGATAGAAGCGGCAGCAAATGGCTTCTCCTCAAAATGTTGTACGAGGTCGCGCCACTCCGGCCCCAACTGCGAGCTCATAACTTTCTCCACCTGCCAGTCCGGCATGAAGTCCGCCGACTGTCGCACTCTTTCAAATATGCGCTGCAACTCTGGAGAGATCAGTGCATCGTCCTGGATACTTAGAAGCTGGCCGAGTTTTAATGCTGCACCTACAAATAAAATAAATATGTTGCCAGGTGTTGCATTTACCGGGTCGGGAGCTGGGATGCAGTTCACATAGCTAACAATGAGCCCATGGAATCCTGTGACCCGAACCCTGAGCAGTAACCTTGCTCATTTACAATCGCTTAAATTAAATCAATTACTTCACCACTTACCTCTGACTTTGCACAGCGTGTCAACAATTCGTTCGGCATTGGCAGGCGACAAAAAGGTATTAGCCGCGTCATCCACACGACCGGTAACCGATTGTATGGTATTCCTTGCGTATTGCGCCACTGTACCCACGCCCAGGCCAGCCGCCAGGGACCCAAAAGATATCATTCTACCAATGCGGGATGACGGCACCACGCGAGCCTTGGAGTTAGCACTTAACTGAAAAAATATAGTAACTAAATCATCTGAAAATAATAATACCGAACAAAGATAATGCTGGCATTTGTTGGTCGAGGGAACCAGTCTAAGACTGAAGCTGCCTTGCCCATGTGAACAAAGGTCGATTACACCAGGACTGTACGTGTGTCGAGTGCTCGACAGTGAACTTCAATCCAGAGGGCTATGCCACCTGGCATCACCATTAACAATATTTATATATGAAACGAGGCTTTGCTTGCAGTTATGCACACAAGTAAATTCCTTATCTGTCTGACAGCTATAATTTATTTTTCTGGGATACAAATCTTATGTCACTCTCAGGCCCACAAACTATCTCTATGCAAAATATCACGTCAATCCGCCACTCTATAGCAGCAACAAAGATGAACAAACCAATACATCTTTGAAATTACACTGAAATTTGACTCAATACTCACTGAAACTCTTATCTTCTTCTTCGCGACAGGTTTCGGTACTGCTGTCTTTTCACGGGCAATCGAAACATGAGGTTTTGTCGTTTCTACCTGTGCATCTGGGACTTTTATTTTATGTTTCAGTTCATCCTGAGCCTCTGCTCCAACTGGACGTACGTTATCTATTGCAACGCTCTGCATTTGATCAGCTTTCAACCTTTCAGCTTGTAACTTCAGTTTTTCTAATGGCACAACAATATCCACCCTTGGTGAACGCTGCACACTAGCGGACGCAGCTCTGTCTGTCTGTGATCTTTTCAGTGATTCGAAAGTCTTGTCAAATTCCTTATTCAACTGATCAATCTCGTCTTGCATTTGCTGATCCATGACTGTATCCTTGTTAACATTACTGTTAAGATTAGGTATGTGCAGGATTGAATACTGCCTTAATCCATGGGCCACTACTAGAGCTCTTTCAAGAATATCTTTTGTAAGATCTGGGGTTGGTTTAAAAGATGTGAATGGGTTAGTGGAGCAGCTTTGAATAAGTGGTCTGATGCTAGAGTTATTCCACAATGCCCTTGACCTCTCCTGTTGTATCTTGAGGCCTGCCTCGGCCACCTGCCGAATCCCCCTCACTACACCAATTAAGTCGTTAATGTGAGCCATGGCCTGCAATGTGTTTAGTTATAGAGTTATTCATAAAAATGCCTTAGTGTGAAAATTCAAATATTATAATGGATTATCCAATATACCATTTATTACATTCCAAGCTATAATACATTGTAAAAAATAAACACAATTAATACAGAAATAATATTTTTATTGACCAAGCACAAACATTTTATCAGGATGCAAGAGCCCATACTGGATTGGTGACGTGAGCACTGTTCGCCCACTACATCTCATCCACTAATATGATCAATGATAATAAATATTATAAGTGGTGTGTGTGTGCCCTTTCAGGCCACAATTACTGTAGTAAATTCTTGGTTTTATTTCATAAAAAAATATTTACATTTAATTTACTCATATGTATTGTCAATATATAGAACAGAATACAATAGAATGGACATTTCTTTGGTAATAAAAGCATAGTTAAGAAATAATAATATACTCACTCAAATACACCATTCATGCGAACATACAGGCAAACATACACATTTACATTGCCTTGATTGAACAGCAAACCAAAAAATGGATAAGCATTGTTAGCAAGTGCCGCCACGATTATTCCAGGCCTATTATTACGATATTGCATAACAATTTATCATATGGGTGAAAATATAAAGAAATCCAATAATTGAAATAGCCAAGTGCATTTTGAGTAATTACCTATTTAAACTATTTGCTGCTTGATAACTTTGCCGGATGATAGTATGTCCAGTGTCTGAATCTACTCAATTTTTTCGCAGCATTCATCTAAAAAAAACCAAATCGATAAATAATTACCCAGCTCTAGCAAATTCCCGAAATTTGATATAAGTAGTAAATAATAAAGTTATAAACTGAAAATAATTATAGTAGATTATCTAATTCGTTTTCACATGACAATAAAATATTGGAAAAACATGGAAACAAAATAATCACAAGTAATCGTAAATTTAAACTCGTTTGCTAATTTCACAATCTTCATGATGGATAATTCCATATGTAAATATCACAGACAATGGTAAATTGGTAGATATATAATCTATGGACCGTATCCTTCGTTCTGCTGGCAGTGACAACACTTGGCTGACAATGACAGTTTGCTCAAATCCTTTGACATGCAAAAGTAAGTCACTTTTACAGCCTAGTACTTCGATTTAAAAACGAATGTTCTCCTGTGAACCTCAGAACAATAAGTAAAGTAATATAATATTGTTCTGAGCTTTGTACTAAGTTCTAAGAACTATTATGCTACTATTCTATACTAAAGGACACTCCATGTTCGCTAATTAAAGCTTAACACACTTCCTGACACGACACGTTCTCATAATTTCATTTCACTCCATTTTAATATGTTCGTTATAAGTTTTCTATAGTTGACACCGACGACCCACTGCTTTCCTACTTTTCCATCTATTGAACACACTAATGAGCTCGGAATTATAACTAATGCAACTAGGTATTGAGCGACAGTGTCGACAGTCTGTTTTTTTATTTTTTGGCAGACTA
Organism: Dalla quadristriga; assembly: GCA_018245335.1. Classification (NCBI taxonomy): domain Eukaryota; kingdom Metazoa; phylum Arthropoda; class Insecta; order Lepidoptera; family Hesperiidae; genus Dalla; species Dalla quadristriga. Next base: position 3,230 of record DWLO01001843.1, on the reverse strand, counting down.
GTCTTAATCTATGTGAAGATTAGATATTTTAATTAATCGCAGGCAGTGGTGCCTAGCAAAGTGAGGCGACTTTTCACCAATTAGGCTACCTCGAAGGGTGACAGGTCAGGGCGACCAAAAATTGCGATCAGCGAACGGTCGCTATCTCCAAAGCATATATTCACCGTCAAAACTAGGTATCTCAAAAAATAAGTTTCATTAGTATGGATATAGGATGGGCCTCCCAGCCAGAAATCAAATTTAAGTAGGTACAAGTTTACATTACTTAGTCTAGCGAACTTTTAACAAAATTGGGCGTATAGGCCACTTCTGCTAAATCGATCATAGATATAAAACTAAAATTGGGTCCTGCCCGGAGATCGAACCTTTTTGGAGTTATGTGTATTTTATTACAGGAAAAGGTGGCAAATAAAACAATAATATTGTCCATAATTCCAATCATTTATATTAATTGAAATACTTACATTTATTAATCCAATATGATGTCATACATTAAAATGCAATTAGAGAAAACTATTATGTACTTGCAGTAGTTAAATTACTTTTAGTACATGTATATGTTTTAATAAATAATCTTAAATCTAAATTTTGATTGTTCGAATAAAGACCTGAATCTTTTCAAACGTTTCCCAGGATATTAGAATACAATAATATATCATTATGTATTGCGGCTATTACAATGGCAAATACACAATTGATCTACAAAACACCAATATTATAATAAGATATTTTTAAAATACATCAATAGCTACTCATATTATATTTACTACACAATAAGAATGTATTTGCCTGCTATAAATATAAAAATTAAATATAAATAAAGTTTTGCACTTTTAACAAAATGAAAATAGAAATAGTAAGTAATATGTTGTTTTTGATGAAATCAAGTTTTATAAAAACAAAATACGGTCGTGTCGTAATGCCGAATCAGTCTTAGGAGTTAAATATAAATTAGTTAGTTAAACATACAAAATACTTAGTGGGTGTAAAATTTATTATAATGTAGGTACAGTCAAATAGGTCAGTACTTAAATTAGCAGACAACCTTCATGGGAATGTACTTAGGTTATTCTATGCTCATTTGTGCATTTTATTTAAAACAACTAGGAGCACAAATACATGTAAAAACGTTCAATTTATTGAACTGACACAAACAATTTATTCTCATTACACTTGTATGAGTAAAGTAACAACACAAATTATTAACAGTGATCAATTGAAATTTCAGAAAAGAGTGTTTTTTGTTTATTTTTTCTATTCTTGCCTGAATTTAAAGTGCAGTAGAGTGCTTTTCACTTGCCTGTTTATGTACGGAATCGTCGAATTCGTTTTAGTCCGATTATTGGGTATGAAGTATTAGATAATTAAAATCAAATAAAATGCAGCGAAGGACCTATAGTAAGATTTGGTTTTAGGTTTAGTCAAATCGCTTGAAGTTTCTTGCGATCTTTAACAGTCAGTTATGTTTGCCGACAACATGTATTGTATTTTCTTCTTGAGGTTTTGGCATTCACGTCATTCATTATGAATATTTCAGGTATTTAAATGGATCTTTTAAATAGGGAACACTTTATCATTTTTTTATCATTACAATCATGTCATCAGTAATTGAAACTTAATTAAATACCAGCCATAAAATAAAACGTTCAGTTCTAGGAAAGTTGATACGAAAATATATATGCAGCTTATCCAATAAACATCTATAAAATTATTGACTAATTATTAATTACGCTTAACGCCGTCTATTAGGTATTACTAATATTGTTAATATTACCGGGTATCAAAGAGTACGTGTGACGGAGACGAAGAATGGTAATATCATTAATTATAAAGGGGTTTAATGGGTAAGAAATGTAATGGTCACCCTATTCTGGTTGGCGGTTTTTCTGCCAGGTATCAGTGAGGTTAGTGACGATAGAGTTAAATTGTTCCTCCGGCAGAGGGCTGCAGTGGGTTGAGCGAAAATCACGCATATATTTAGAAATCTGGAAACAAAATGTGTTTAATTGTGGTTAGTTTAGCAACAAATACACATATATATTGTAACTAGTAAAGTCAGAATTTAACGTAGGTTCAGTAATATACAAAATATACATAGAGTAACTAACAAACATTAACTGTCACTACAAAATACTGTTAATAATAAAAATTAAGTCATTTATTATAGAGTGTTGGTTATAGAGAAGTAAATATAAGAGAAGAGAGGTACATAGGTCTGAAAATTCAAACTATCGGAAGCGGCTTGGTTCGGACTATGGTCGTAAGGGTCGTATCATTATCTAGGCCAGTTACACTTGGGCTGTATATAATCCGGTGGGTATTTCGATAAATTAAAAAAAAACTATGTACATTTGTACAAATGTTACGCTAGTTTAAATCGTCAAAGAAAAGAAACGTGTGTACTTACTAGCTTCAGCATCCGGTCATCGCTTTCATGAATTTCGTTGCGAGCCATCACAATACGCTGCGTGTCAGTCATTGCAATCAACTTCTTCAGCTGAACAGTCATTTCGGTAACTTCCGGTACGTCCGGGTGACGCATTTCTAGGATTTTGAGCAGCAGATTGTTTCCGCGGTTTGTCGAGATTAGGCCAGCTCTATAAAACAAGAACCATACTTGAGCAAACGTTCAATAAGTTTATTAACAGAATTGTCAGTAAAATTTTTACCTGATGCAGATGATTTCGTCCTCAGTGCGGCGCACTAGTTGTATAGGACCAGCATATTGCAATACCAAGTCACCAATGTTCAAATCAGCGTAAGAACGAATCACCTCCTTTACTAGTAAGTACCATGACTTAGGCATTTGATTAGCAGCCAACGGAAGAATGTCATCAAAAGTAGCGTCCAGAATCTGCAAAGTCACTATAATTAATATGTTGGTATAAAAATAATGATAGTTTTACAGGTGTGTGTGTGTGTGATTTAGGAGAGTAAACAGCATACACATTTAATTTATTTCATGAAAGACTACGCACCAAACCACGAACGTCAGGGTAGTTGACGGCAGCCCATGCTGCTGTATAGCCTCCAATACTCCAGCCAAACAGCACAATATCTTCAACGTTAAAGTCGAGTTCGTTAATGGCATATTGCATAACAACATCGATGGCATTGCGTTCTTGGGATGGTATTGGTAAGCCCTGCGTTAAATTAAAAAAAACACTGATTATACTTTAGCCTATTGTAGACCCTATGAGTATAAACATAAATAATCAACAGACTTTTTT
>DWLO01001842.1:0-13817 GCA_018245335.1 Dalla quadristriga | reverse complement strand
TATTTCTCAGTTTTTCAATATTTTGTATGGGAAAGCTAAAAATGGGAAGTTAATACATAAATAAAAACAACCAAGGAAAGGGCAGGACGACGTCTGCCGGGACAGCTAGTTTTAGATAGAATACAATAGCTAATATGTCTAATAATCAGATAATAAGGAGGGACACGAGGATGGAGGGACTTCTGCAATACAGGTGCTTAATCAAAAGTTGCACGATTCAAGATCTCCAATAATACTTTACGACTCTTAACGGGTAACAACCGGAGCCGACTCAACTTGTTATCGAAGGCATAGAGAAACGCTCGTGAAATTTCGTCGCTAACTGAAACATACATAGGTTTCGTACTAGTACTACTATCATCTAATTTGTGCTAATACTATCTCTATTGGGAACGCATTCAACCAGAGGATTGATATAAAGTGGGATATGAGTGTTCGCTTTCATTAAAAACCTCTCCTCATGCACGTGTTGCATCCGGCGGGAAGGCGCACGAACCACTGCCGCACATATGGCGCTTCTAGAGGTCGTTGGACCTCAATACACATAGTACTGATGGTTAGTCTACTACATACCACGTTAATATATCATACGGATTTTTCATTTCTGGTGTTTTCCGGTTTACAGACAATATTGCTCTGAATTACATAGTAATTTTAATTTGTACATCAATGATATTTGAAGTGTTAAATCTTATCGTGCTTGAGTCACCAGCTAATGTTAATGAATTACTAACATAAAACTTGCCGAGATTTAACGACAATCATCTTAGAGTCTATGTTTACATAACGAAAGAAACAATATCACATAACGCAGAAGTGTGCAAATGTATGGTTTAGCATATTAAAAAATATTTATAATCCATATAGTTTTCTTGATACTACTTTCGCCAGTAATCATAATAAGTTAAGTATATCATAACCATGATATTCGTTAAGTGGTGGTTTATAAATTAACGACGCGACGTATAAAATATTTTACGTGATTAATTTATAGGTCCTTTCACTGCTGAGGTTGAATCTTTGCGTAACTTGGTTTGTTGAACTAATAGTTTACTTTTATGGTTACCCAATTGCAATATATATTATGTTTACAATTAGTATAATTTGGTTACCAAACCAAAATCGAAATTGTATAGTCTATTGATAACAACTTAACGACCGCCAAGGATTTTAATCTTAGAACACAACAACGGCCCTGTAGTATAATATCATTGCCTCGTACTTTATCGGACAGTGGTAACCGCAGAGTAGTGACACATATGTACCTAGGTATACCTAATTACATGTGTTTCTAATATAGAAACTAGTCCGAACTAACCACGTTACCTTATGCAAGAGAATAAATTATTGTTATAGATAGACATTCGTAAACGTATTACAAACATAAGCTCTCGATATCTAATCTGTGCTCTAACGTTGCAAGAAGTTTTTAATAAGGTAATAATAATAAGATTCACCAGAAAGAAATTAAACTAGGTAGGTACTAAGGTTCGCAAATACAAAATATATTGTAATAATGCCTATTAAGTATATGAATTTTAAAGAATTATTAAATTTATATTCTTTGGTGTAACACATATTGAGAAATCTACCCTAGTAGTCACCATGACGGTTGCAAAGTTACTACCAGTATTATAAATTAGTTCTTATCAAATCCTTTATTTAACATGGTCTCACTTCATAATATAATATTAGTTGTCGGGCTTTAGCTATGAATATGTTTGGTAGTTTCGTTATTAAGTTTGGGCACCTATAGGTATTTGTCAATGGTTCAACGGAGTTTGTTCAGCCGGTTAAGATATGAGTAGTCGTTCCTCCATGTAGATTGTATATTTGGTGGAAGAATGTTGAACGGTATTGTTTTAACGATGAAACTTGAAATCATGAACGGTTAACAGGTAGTGGTTAAGTACCTATTAGACCTACCTATATTACCTATAGACACTGCCGAAAATGATCATATGAAAACTTTTCTCTACACTGTGTTATATTTTCTATCTATAGCATTGCAATGTTAATACTATGTGAGATAAAAGAGTGAAAGACGAACATGACAAACGACGTTTATCTTTTCAAACTTTTTAACATGGCCTAACCAGATAATACTTATGGTTGGCTGATAAAGTGAATTCTGCTGATGTTAATGTCCTATTATCATCCTGAGGAAACAATAAAAATTACACAGACGGACCCAATTTGAGAATCCTCTCCCTAAGAATAAAGCTTTACTCCTAGGACTGATAAGCGACGGATAAGAAAGCGCCGCGAATGGAGACCACGACCAGAAAAATGAACACAGGCACACAAGGTGGACTGACGACCTCAAGAAAACAGCGGAAAGCCGCTGGATTCAGAGGGCACACGACCTAAGGACCTTAGATTAGGTCGTGGTTTGTAGAAATTTATGTAGAGAACATAGGTATCATCACCCGATTATTATAGGCGTATCTCTTCAATTATGGCAATTTAATAAATTTGAACGATTTAACAGTTTCACCGTTACCGCAACTACTATTCCTGTTATTGAAGAAAATAATCATTTTACCCTTTTGAGTTAAAAAATCGTATCGTATCTCAATTTAATTGATTTAATCTAAGGATAAGACTTTTTGTTTTTTAATTCTGACACTTATGACCCTTACAATCGGTAATATTCAAAATATTCGTTTCTGTGCAATTCCTAAACTCTTTATTCGTTCAAATATTTTTTATTTAATTAGAGTTCATCATCGTTAAATTTACGGCACCTAACCTTCAGGGCGTATAAACTGAACGAAAGTATAGATTGGGCAACAAGGCAGCTTAATCTTCTGACTGAATCTTATTACCTACTAAAGTAAATGCGAAAGAACCTATGTTTGTTTGTTTGATACGCCTTCACTGCTAATCCATATAACCAATCTTCATAGAATTTGGTAGAGAAGTAGTTTCGAGTCACGGAGATTGTTTTATTTCGAATAAATACGCATTTTCTCGAAGGAATGAAAACATTAAATTTAACGTGGACGAAGTCGCGGGCAACAGCTAGTAGGTTAATATTTTTGTACAGGAAACCAAAGCTTTTGATGCGGTAAATGACAAATTACATACGTTATTCATTTATTTGTATTAGTTGACATTGACAACCGCGTCTTAAACTCAAGGCTGAGGGCGGATTAGCATCGGAAATTAGTTTAAAAGTATGTAGGTACCGCTAAGAGCACAAAAATAATAATAAAGTATGGTATGAAATCGTTGTAATATCATTCAATCACCTTGAATCACCGTTAAATCGTGTGGCGGTCGCAAACTAGATAGTACGGTATGGTTATCACTGAAATAATTTAAAATGTGGAGCGGATGGCAGTAAAATTACATCACATTAATATAAGTATGTAATGTATATACCGTGCTTAATTTGTGCTCTTGAAACGTCACGACTCTGCGCTATTTATCTATCTAATCTAGATGCTTCTTGAGCTAAATTAGTAGTTGTACATCTCATAATTACACATTATCTCAGAATAAATTGTATTTGGTGAGATTTTAACTAAAATAAAACGTTTAATACGCGTTATAAGTTATGCTAATTGCTCTTGTTTACTAAAAACTGAACGTGACGACTATAACAGGAATTTTTTTTTGTTTAATACGCCTTCACAGCTATACCATACAACCGATCTTCATAGAACTTAGTAGTAGAGTAATTGGAGTCACGGAGAAGGCCATATGATACTTTTGAATCCGAATATTTGTACTATTTAAGGCAGACGGAAGTCGCGGGCTAGTATTCCATTAAATCATTTTAGACATTAACAGAAGTTTTAATGTGAAAATATTATTAAAATGAATTCACGCTACCCTTTATAGTTATGCATTATTTTTATGAAGTTGCATAACCAGCTGACTACCATCGAGGCCAAGGAAATAGATAATTCCATATAGAGGAAATCAAGGGGGACAAAATCGTTTTAGGAAAAATATAAGTTCTACGCGGGCGAACTTGCGGGGAATAATAAGTAATTTTAATTTAATAAAAACCATGCTTGTCTCTTATTATAATACCTATAGTATTATGATATTAATGTCGCAGACTAGGGCCCACAAACATGTCATGTTGTAATAATATAATTTTAGGGTTCACAATCCCAATTACATAAAATGCAGGGACATAGGTAACAACACCGATGTCACATTTAATAAATGTTTTGTTAGTAACGTCATAGCTAAATATAGGCATATCATTTGCTGTTAACTGACGTGTTCCAAATGCGTTCAGTTGCCCACACGAAGTACACTTTCCATGAGTCCTAAGTTGACGAATATAGCTGTCTAATAACGACTCAATTGCAGAATCGCCCTGTGTATCACTTTGGTATTGCAGTGGTACATTGCGTGCGGTGTTGTGCTTCAAACCGCAAGCAAAAACTTTCAACAAAAAATTAATCGCAGATCATGTCAGCGTTGAGTCCGTTATTACTTTCTGCTCCTAATTCACATCTGGTGGACACTTGAGCTGGACCTTTATTTTGAGCTAAATATTCTAAGTACTTGTAAAAGTTAATTGATTGATAAAATTACTATAATATGATATTATTTATAAATTAATAATAATATTAGATGGAAATTAATAGGAGCACGAAGATATAATTGTCCTTGTGCTCCCAGGTGGGAAGGCGACGTAGGAGCAACAGGAAACGGCCGAATTGTTAATGTTATAACACCACACAACGTAAGTAAGAAAATAAGATAGCACTGTTTACTTGCCTTTTGAGTATGTTTGGCATCATTTTAATAACACACAACACTTAAGCAAACATGTTATTGGAGTATTGTTTCCGAACTGGTCTCACAGTTGTACAAAGCAAACGACTGGCTGATATTTTTCCATTATCTCAAAGAAGGTGTTATCAATGACAGATCGGGGTTCTCTCAGCCTTATCACTACGAACAACACGTCAATCAAACCGGTGTGACTATCATGGCTTTTGATACATCTCACAATTTAACGTCACGTGGAAATGTACTAAAATTACGGCCAACAAAATTTGTTTAATACGCTAATGAGTCACTTTGCAAATATGGATTTGGAGTAGGGATCTAGTTTTTATTGTATGTGCGGTATTTATTAGTCAGTGTCAAATATAATAAGGTACTATTTTTGGAGATAGTTCAACCTAGATACGGTCTCTTTGACGGTAGGTACCAATGCTAATAAACTAAACACAGTATTTTTAAATCAATTTGCGTTTCACATAAGAAAGGTACCTATCGGTGCCTGTGTGATAAAAGGTCATTCGTCTCGGTCTCCAGAAAATAGGATACGATAGAAATGGGACACATTTCTTGATCGCTTCCGTGCTTCGGAAGGCACGTTAAGCTGTCGATCCCGGTTGTTATCATCTGATCTGTTTTATTCCATACAAACTTAAACATCCCATTTCACATACCAAAATGCATGGTAATTAAAAAAAAGAACAATAGTAATTGGTTGTTTATTAGTTATTGACGTTGAACAATATACTTAATTGTTAACACGATGCTTTTGATTATGATCAGGAAATGAATACCTTGTTTCACCTATAATTTAGTTGATATGCGGTCATGTCATGAACTTGTATTCGTTTATTTGTTTTCCCCACTGGCTTTTACATTTTGACGGCGAAGAGAATTTTTCTTCGTGACACTTCGTGAAACGAGTGTCTGACGTAATATTTATTGCATGTAACTATTTCACCTTGCTCTGTCGCAGCTCGGTGGACGCTTGTTCGAATTTCATGCATGATTGATACAAAAGCAGTTTAAACAGTTTTTTTTTTTAATTCTAGCTCAACAAACAAGCAGACGGGCCACCTGATGGTAAGTGGTCACTGTCGCCTCTGGACACTAGCAACACCAGATGAGTCTCCAATGCATCGCTGCCCCTGATGAAGACCTTATTTAGCGCCTTTTTTGAAGAACCCCGAGTCGTAGTCCACATAAAAAACCTCAGATGGAGCTTATCCCACAAATCGTGCGTGCGCGGCAAAAAGGATTCCGCGAACCGTTTCGTGGAAAACCGCCACGGATCCAGTTGGTGCGGATGAAACCTTAGTCTTCGGTGGAGGAACGGTGGCGTTGGCATCATATCTTCCAGTTCCTGGGAGCACATACCATTGCAGAGAACACGCAGAGGAAGCCTATGTCCCTCCGTAAACAAAGGGATTCTTACTTAATAGTAATCCTGGAATTGTTGGCGATTCGGACCGCGCGTTTTTGTTAGAGTCAAATGGGTGAAGCTGGTACTGTGGTGCTCCTTCCCAAAGGTGGGAGCAGGGCTCCATGTGAGGTCTTACTTGTGCTTTATAGAGCAGAAGCAAGTGCCCCGCAGTTAGCTAACTAATTTTGAAAATAAAACCTCCAAATTGTGGCTTTGTTATGCACCCTGTACCATCTACCACCCAACCTGTGATTTTTGTATATAGGTCATTGAAGGTGCTTCGTGAGTCATCAACGAACAAAAGTTTAATCACGGAACAGGGTGGAAGTAACTATAATCTCATCTTAATCATAAAAAGCTTGTCAGCAAATTAATAGTATGTACGTAAAATTTTACTTGATTTCGTGCTATGTTGTGTCTTAGGTACCTACCTACATTACACAAAAATAACGGTGGTATAATTTGTGGACAAACAAACAGCGAATTTCGGCACAGGCAAAGAGCAATCTGTAGGAAAGCAACAGTCCAGTCCAAACCACCGGAGCATTTCATAGCAGAATTACCTAATCCGCTATTATTATCATTATCATCGTTTACATAACAGCTGTATTGGTCTTCCTAGGCGCCGGCTTTATAGTTTACATAAAGACGTGCCATTTTTATTATTAATATCTTAGAGGTTCGTAAAAATTGGGAAATGATGTTATAAGTACTTACAGTAAAAGTGTTAGTGAACGTTTCACTGTTGGCACGTGCGTAATAAGTAGTGACACGTGTCTCTCCGTAAAACTTGGGTGGCCTTGATTGAGGCAAGTTGGGTATTAGAGGTTTGTAACAACCTTGGGTTCAAAAGTATTTCAGCCGGACTTCAGACTAAACAGACTACTTCCTGACAAGATTATGAGGTGAGACGAAGTGTCTAGCTGAGATGTGCGGCGAGATCGGGAAATATCAACCCACGGTAGGAATAATCATTGAACCAAGCAAAATGCAGATTAGACAATAAAGCTGGTTGATAGCGTTCTTCCATAAGTAGTGTAAAATTCTGTGTGGTTCTACCATATAAGCACAGCTTGCATTGGCTGGTGGATGGCGTACCAGAAAGCTATTGTGTCACATACTTATCTGACGGCTAGCTGGGTCGCTGGGTGACTGACAGCAGTAACAGCTGTCCGCGTTGCTATTGTCGACCAATCAAATAATGGGGTGACCAGTAAAAAATATTTACCAGAAAGGATTCCAAATAAATAATATCGACAAAATAATGCAGAAATACTTAATTTGCAATTAATTTGATCTCATTTTCAAATGAACAGGTATATACAGACAATTGTCCACTGATTTAGATTTTTCCTTTTGTGCTGTCCCTTTTCTTTCCTGAAGTATATTTTGCTCCTGCTCCAGACTACTCTTTTTTCCTTAAGAAATTTCCTTATGTATTTCATTCATTTACATTTATCAGGAAATAATTTAAAACTTTAACAACTACTTACTTGTACTTGTATTTCTATTCTCATTCACACACCACAAAGTCACTGCATTACGAATGTGACTGAGCTGTGAACTCTATCAAAGCAACAACAAGTCAACAAATTACTTTTCAATTAACATTCATGCAACAGTGATCCCATAAATAATAATTAGGTTAAGTGCACTTTGAATACATTATTATTATTATTTATGAGCATTGCGGTTTGAACAATTTTCAAACTGGTTTTAATTTAAGCTAAGGAACTCCGGAGGCTAAAACAGGAAACTCAAGTAGATATTAGTTATCTACTTACTTGTACTTTGTGCATAAACAAGTTAAAAAAAAGTATACGTGTATTCAGCTTATTGAATTTGACAAGGTCGCGGTCGCAGATTCGTTCTCAACAGGTTAGAAAAAGTTAAGTATATTATAGAAAAGTATTAAATCTAGGTATTTAGGTATTCCGTATTCATAGTTTAATTCGTAAGCATGGAAGTATAGGTACTTGAAGAATCAATTAAAATACATGTAGAAAATAGAAATCTATCAAGTGCGAAGTAGACGACGTAAGCGAATCTGAGAGACTTAACTAAGTGCTGCCATTAAAAATCGATTTACATATAGCATTTAAAAATAAATTATTATCTTGCACCTTCACCTATTTCGCTTAACCAGTCTAGAGTTATGTAGTCGTCATTTTTAAATGAGAGCAGACTCTGGTTTATGTATAAACTAATTTTAAGAGAAGCCGGCGTTCGTTCTGTAATTTTTCTATAGACATGCCTCATTATCTTCCTGATCATTCTTTATTCGCTGTTTGGACCGATGGCTTGCAGTAAAATTTAATTTGCCAAAAGTAGGCATTGGATTTTTTTTTAGCTTTTGTACCTATCGAAATTTACTTAACGAGTATATTGTGACCCATATATTCAGTTACATACCTTTTTATGTGGATGACCCCCAACATAGGCAAATACTAATTGAACCCCAACTTCTGTATCGAGCAATAACATTAGTAGACGCATTATGAAATGAAAATTTGAAAAAAAATGAAATAAATTGAATTTATGCAAATGAAAACGGTTAAGATTTGTGAAACCGTAGCCGTAATAATCTGTTAGACAATTGATGCTATTATATACCGGTCAGTCGACAGGTGCACGCCTGCACGCCACCATCAGTCTGCAATGTCGGCATGCCTCGCTTTGAAACAAACTCTGCACAAACGATGACTGATAGTTGATAAGTTACGTCTAACAATAAGTTAGAATTAGTGGCATTACCACTTGTGGTGACTGTTCGCTTTCTTAAGAACAACAACGTTAAGTTATGAACATATTTTTTTGGTATTGCGTGTTGCCTCATGTTATTGACTAACTTATTGTTCCTACATAGGTCGGTATAAGAACAAAATGTTCGTAATAGTTCAATAGGAACTTATTTGGAATTAGAATATAAAATTATTAAGGTCAAAGCAAAATCAACAATGTCCTTACCTACATGAAGTAACAACAAAAATATATGTAAGTTTAAAAGTGTATATAGGTACACCTATATACATTAAATATAATGTTAATAATGAAATGATATATAATGTTTACTTAAACATTATTTTTGATTATTTATCTATGTTGTTCTATATTATAAATATGCAATATTATTTGAATGTAGGCCCTTATACCAATGTTTGATTCTCAACTCAAACACGAGACAAATATCTAAGTATAAATAGACACTTACAAAAAATTTACCAAACAATGTTTCGATGCATGTTCGGATTCCGAACGTACGGACACGCAGTATTTATATCTATCTATTTTGGACCAATATGGCACGGAGACGACCAATTATCGCTGTCATTAAAGGCTGAAGTAATGTCGGCGAGGTGTACACATACAGAGTGGACTACAACTCGATGTGGCTCGATGTTCTGTTCATTTGTGGAGCAACGAAATGAGCTAAGCGGTCCTTGCGTCATTCACAGTTCATCATTTTCCTATTCAAACACCTGTCAGTCATCTTGTGTGTAAGTAACTGGCATTGTTTTATTAACCACACATTCCGCTAGCTTCGGTCTCATTTTCTTTCTTAACGTAATAATATATTATTGTGAACAATGTATGCAAATATGATTGAGTGGTATTGTCTAAACTGTATTAAATGATTACTTTGTTTACTTTGATACTGTAATGTACCTATTTTCAATTTATATGCAACACATTTTATATTCCATTAAGATTTAAGACTCGTAATGAATATAAAAAATTAAGTATTCACCAAAAAGTCCTTTTTAACGCGCAATCGGAAAATAAAGTGCGCATTAATACTAATTTTATGGACATTATTAACATTCTATGTTACTATATAATTCCGATAAAACAAATAGTTCACGTACGAAGTAGGTACGAGAGACCACTACGATGCAATAAAAATAAAAATAAATGATCTATTCACCGCACTCACCGATATTTCGACGCTACAGACAGTCCGTAAATAAACACATGAAACAAATCCACTCACAATTGTTCATTAGGTGCGATAGACTAGGAATATTTCACTTGGTTTTCTCGGGAAAACTAATGAATGATCGTATGGTACGTGATAGTGCGAGCGCGACCGACCGTAGCGCACGTTCGCGGAGAGTCCGCGGCGAGGTGCTACTAACATAACTGGCTGAGTGATTGTATGTGCGAGTGAGCGTCTCCCCGTTGGTCCCTCGAGCCGGACGAAGCGGCGAGCTGCGTCGGCGCAGGGGACCTGACCGATTCGCCTCGCCTGCCACCGCTATGCAACAGACAGAACCCACCTAAACTTTAAACATCAAAAAGATAATTTTTAGGACAAATAATATTTTGTGAGTCTATATGACCTACTTTGTGTATATAATGATATACAACAAGATGTTCTCGGCCTACTATACCTACTATTAAATCACGATTTTATTTAACGTCATTCCTGACATTTTTGTGGTGACAGTTAACCAACTGTCTACGGTCGACATATTGAACAAAGTTATTTAAAACAATTATAGTTATAAATTTAATGGTGCACCTATTACACCATGGAGAAACGGAATCCTTCAAAAGATTCCCGAATGGATAAGAGGTCTAGCAATAAACTGAAATCAATAAATACAGTTAAAAGCTTAGATAATTGTGAGGCTCCTGCAAGCAGTTCTTGCACTAAATTCTTCAGAAAATCAAAATATGAGAAAGAATTTGAGGAGATCACCAGGAAAGATTACAACGGTATTTCTGAGTCTATTTCCACTTCGGATACGTTTCGTTGTGTCCATGGACGGGAAGGTAAACAATATACTGAGAAGGGCAAACTTAAAAGAAACCTGCTTAAGGAATTGGATCCTATACCTTGTGGTATGCTATCATTCTGTTAAGATACATTAAGTATGTCATTCATAGATACAAGTAGCATCTGCCTCGGTCTGAAAACAAATTGGTAATTTTTTTGAAACATAAAATTTACTGTAATGTCACAAGAAGCATTGAAATGTGTACTTTACAAAAAAAGATGAAATAGGGATATACATTAGTTCGTATATTGCATATTAATAAATAATGACATGTTCGACTTACAGTTATCCACAACTTACACTCTTTGAGGACCATGGTTTGTTGAGACCACAATATTTCTTGTAATATTTATTTGACGGTATTTACGGGGTATACATCTCTATGCCTAAATATATCTCTATGTCTGGCCTCTGCCAGAGTGGTTAATTATAAATTGCTTTTGTTGAGAGGAGACCCATGCTCAGTAGTGGCCCGGTGAAGGGTTGATGCTGATGAAGTAAAGATATTGCATGTTTAATTAATTATTGCTCTATAGTGAACTACTACTATAGTGAAAAATATAATATACACTGTAATAGTGTACTCCGTACAGTTTCGCACAAACAATAGATACGCAAATATACTTTATATTTTATAGTTAATTCTAAATGGAACTGCTGCCGTTTTCTACTTAGGGATGTCAGAAGTTTAAACATTTTAGGTAGGTACAACGTTAGGGTAGCGTGAAATATTTTATTTTGTAAAAATATCTTTTGTATTTTGCCTTAGACCATTTTGCAAACGATTAAAATAATTTCGTTTCCTGTACCTAACTATATTCGTTATTGGAATTGAGATTTGATTTTAATATGTAGTAAAGGGCTGAACAAAAGTACTAGAACAAATTAAAAACACTTAATATGGTTATTTTATTTCTATTGCCAAGCATATAATATAATAGTTGGTTGCTTTGTATAAAACGAAATTAGAATACACTTTAAATTTCACTTTGTTCTGGCTTTATTAATAACATCTATTTAAGGACACGTAATAAAAGAAAGCGATTGTACCTTTGACATTGATGCAGCATGTGTCCTTCTATTGTAGTTGAAAATAAACTTTCCCTCACCCACATACCCTTTAATTGTACCTATCGGCATATTTTTATTATGATTTCTCGCGTGCCACTATCTTGACCTGCAAAACACGCCATTGTTCAGCGCTTATAATAGTTTCAAGCGATTTAGTGTCCATGAATCCACATCGAGCCACTTATTCTAATTAAACTTCAATAATGTTACTGTTATTATTGTCTTAGAAAACGATGAATACCAAGAATGAATTCAAATTGGGTATTGTTAGAAGTTCCGTTGTTATGTGCAAATTGATCTCTTGGTGGTCTACCGTCTCATGCGATGAAAAATATCTTTTAATAATCTGTGCTAAATTACTAATGTTATTATAGAGAATTTCCCAAAATATAGAAAAATGTGTAGGCTGAAAACTATGGTAGGTACATAGGTCTTGAAAATTTACATAGACTTTTTAAATAGTAAATTTAGTTATTAAAAACTTTATTGTAACCTCTTAAAAAAACTACAATGAGATTATGGCATTCTCTACCAGTCAATCCCGGGTAAATAAGTAGAAGTTGTGGTAAGTGTAATCTCCTATATTCAAACATACACAAAGACATACAAACATACCTAAGTAAACTATCCGGTAGATAATGATGATAAGTAATACTCACGGAGAAGTTTTTTAAAGTGTCTTTGTTGGGAGCCTTCCTGATGTGCAAGGAGTTCCAGAGCAGTGAAGCCTGAACGGTAAAGGAATAAAGAAACCGCTTTTATGCATTGGAATATTAACTCGAAGATTTTGACACGACCAAAGAAAATTATCCTGGTGCCTACTAAACCAATACTGGAACTTTTCCTTTAGATATCTTAAAATAATCAGTGATGTAATATACCGTATGTTTTACTTGTAATTACACTTTAATATGAGGACTTGGAATGAGGATTAGCTTTCAACGCATTTACCCGCATCTTAAATACTTTCTATTATAAAACATACATAATCATATTATTTATAGATGCCAAATGGACTGAGAAATGTACGCCATCTGTCGGTTGGGATATAGTGAAATCGTTGGAGTTCCTCGTGAAAGATCCCGTGGGAAACCAGCAGGTGGATCGGCTGAAAGGGCATATTTGCGACCTGGCGACAATTGCGGAGCGGGGATACGTATCCTTTAAAAAAAACATCCATCCGTCCGTTAGATAATCGTAGATATGGGTTAGCCGAGGAGTGACCATTTTATTGGCTAAAACCGTATTATTTGTTATTTTCCTGCGCTTAGTCTTATTGTATTAGGTATGTTACCAATAAATAAAATTTGAGTGCCTGTCTGTGATAATTCATTAAGGTCAGTAATTAAATGCAATATTATACGCTACTTAAGTGATACCTAAACATAATCAACAGTTTTTAGAATTTGTGTCGATTTGCTTGCGTTTTTTTGTCACTAATAGGCTCCGGAAACGCTCTACGGATTTTGATTAAATGTTCATGGATTATACAGGAATGGAAATTGTTGATCTCAATATCTCAAACTTTTTAGTAATAGCCCATAGCGTCTGTAGCCTTAATATTAATATCCTAAATAATTGTTAAAAACGTCTTCATTAGACTCTGTGAACTTTCTTCGTAAAGCAAATACTTAAAAGATTAAATGAAAATTCTGATTACAATTTTAACTGTAAGTAGGTATATCGAAATATCACGCGGACAAAATCCTAATACTAAAAAATACTGACCAACTAACATTCCTATTAACATCTCATACTAACTGGACTAACACCTCCAGTTCCTTTTA
>DWLO01001841.1:0-13818 GCA_018245335.1 Dalla quadristriga | reverse complement strand
ATATTTCTCAGTTTTTCAATATTTTGTATGGGAAAGCTAAAAATGGGAAGTTAATACATAATAAATAAAAACAACCAGGGAAAGGGCAGGACGACGTCTGCCAGGTCAGCTAGTTATGAAATATAAGTCTACAGTCTAGTCTACATGTATTTTATTAATCTATGTAATAGTATGAGTCGCTTTTTATAAAAAGCGTCGTAGAAGTAATTGAAAAAAGTACTAATTCAAAAGCTTTTTGTCTTATGAAATCTTACCTATCTTGGTAAAGTTAGAGGTCTGGTATTTGAGTACAGACGCATAACTTTGTAGTTGATAACCATTTTGTGACGGTCGTAAAATAGAGATAGTGCTACATAAATCAATCCCTGTTTCGTTTATTCCCTTAAATCCTTCCTTCGCAATAGTTATAGGCAATTTGGGAATGATATATTTGATCTATAAATAAACATTAATAGGAACTGATATACTCGTACCAAAAGCAATTAATATGTTATGTATTACACTAATTCAAACAAGTACGTTCAATGATGTAATGTACATAATTTATAAGGTTTATGTCATTAGGTAAACGTGATAGGAAACCGTGTATAAATGAACTGCCCGCTTGTTCTAATACTAGTTCGACTCGCGTCTCTTCGTCATAATTATGCCTTTAATCCTTGTCATTCTGAGACCCGCCGTTGGTTAGTAGTGGCCAATGATGGCTTGATTATGATGCAAATGCATTCAAGATGCACGCCATGATGGCTCAGTGCGGATTGGCAGACTTTATGAAAATATTATGGAGAACGGTCACACATCACAAAGTTTTCCTGCCTGTTTGCAGCCTCGAATGATAAAAAACTACACTCTCTTTAAGAAGACAAATAGTTCTAACTTTATTTAGACAGTCAGACCTGTCTGAATAGATTTTGCCTGCAATTACCCTCTCTATACCAAAACCTGTACTATATAAAGATATGGAAGGTAACCCCTTTTAAAATCTTCTTGGTCATCGAGATTACCGGCACCATATTTCTATACCTAAAGACGCCATCTAACTACTTTTCATGTAATATTAATACCTAACCTGACAGATGTGCCTTGCAGCATCTATCTGACAAACGAACTGACACAAAGACAAACAATGAATTCTATAAACACGAAGGTACGATACATGAGTAATTAGTGTCCTCGGTGTCTGCGAGTGCACCGTGAATCGTTTTAATTTCGTCGATGACGTTCACGTCGGTCCGCGTTCAGCCGGTCTTGAACCGCGTGCTACTGCCGGTAACGTCGACGCGAGCGTTGACCCTTGAATGTCACAATGCAATGCCGTTCTGAATCACAACAAACTGCGGCTCCGTACAACGCAACCCTCGGAACCTGCGCAGCCTTCCCATTTGACCAAAATAGGTTACGTTCTTTTACCTGCTTTACGTACTTGAATTTTTTTTTGAGGGCTAAGGAACAGGCAATGAACCTGATGGTAAATCTTCACTGTCGCGACCTGCCCGTGTCGCACCAGAAGATGCGTCGCTCGTCCTGGTGGAGATGTCTTTATAAAGCAACGTTTAATCTACTATGCAAGATGTCTTTGTTTTTTTATACCCCCGGGACCAGAAAGCCTTAGAAGAAAGAGTGAAACGGCACGAAATGTTCTTTTGTCTTATTTTAATTCTTGTTTACAGGACATCTAACAAACCGGAGTCGCCCGTGTGGAGCTTGGACAAGGAACTTCGTGACAAGGACGCGATTTGTAAGCATGTGAATGGTAAGTGGACATAAAGCTAGTAATAATCATAAATAAAATACGTACTCAAATATAAAAATGTTTTACGCACTAAAAACCTCCCTCGCGAGGCTTGCGAAGGCTTTGCGATGTACAGTTGTACTGAGTTTACATGTCATATGAAAAGTCCAACACCCCAAGAACAAACACACACTTGCCTCGAATGGCTTTGCCTCGAATGGCTCGGCCGGGAATTCAACCCTTCGCTCAGTCCTCAGGGTCATTACCGACTGGGCCAGGATAATAATTTGGCGTTCTTTGTTTTGAGTACATACGAAATACGCCAGGACGCGATCTACCAAAATAATATATTAATAATTGCCAAACTATTTAAAAAATAAAGCTTGAAGGAGTATCAATAATGTTTTCGGATCCATTGAGGTGGTGTAAGAGCTGGTAGAGTAATATAAAAAAAACAGTTATTTGACTTTTTTCTGTTAAAAAAGCAACAGTTTAGGACGTATGAGTCAGAGTTGCTAAAAATTTACATGACTTGTCCAGGCTGTACCAAAATGCTAGTATTCAGAAAGTTGGTTTTCTATTCATATATTGTATTAAATGCCTTTAGGCGCGACTGATCCAATTCTCATTTCGTCTATTGCACCTATTAAACATGCTGTAATTTAACAACAAATACCCAGATTTTGTAGGATTTGATAATTAAAATTTAAATATAAACTAAAAACGCAATAAACAACACACTTAGCATGATCAATGTTCGCAAACATCTTGAGCGAGCACAACAAGGCTCTTCTTGAATTGATAATGTTTCTATCGTATGGAAACCTTAGTGTGCGAGACCATTTTGCACTTGACCGATAATTTTCCAATATTGTTTTTGTGTGAAATTATTGAAATTATTGTTTCGTTGCGCGGCATTTCTTTGGCAACATCAAAAAGCACAAGTGAAAATACGTTGAACAGGTGTTAATACATGTATGTGATTGTGCAAACGAGGTAATTGTTTGCTTGATATGATCTCTTAGCAGGTCTGTTTTGACAGCATAAATGTGTGATTTCACGGATGTGTAATCAGAAGATAGTAGTGTGTTTGTTGCCGCTCACGCTGTCGCAGACAAACGTAAACAATTGTGAGCGAACGTAAATATGTAGTAAATGCTGCGTGAATGTATAGACGGAATTAATTAAATGTCATCATTGTGCGAATTATCGTTTATTTAGTCTCGCGGAAGGTCGGACGGAGACCGCGTCGATGGTGACTAAACTTTCCGCACGGTACCAATCCAGAAATACTCGGACGGCACTTCGCGTGGCTCGTGTGGTGTTCGCCCGCATAAGTTCACTACCGCTTGTCATCTGGCCACGGGCCCCACTGCGCCCCATGCTCCGTGTCACTCGTGTGTCGCTCTCACGCAAATCCAGGGGACAACAGCCCTTGTTTTCCCAATCGTAGACCATAAGAGCCCAATGTAGAAATACAAAATCATTTATTTATTTTATCAATCAACACCAAAAGTGGCCTAATTGCTAAGTTTTCTCTACCAGTCAACCTTTGGACGCTACTATATTCCTTATCTGTGCTATGAGCTAAGCAGAAACCAACGAAGCATTTCAATTTCCCGAAAGTATTTGTGTTTCTGTCCTCCTTTATTTAATAGCTTTAGTTACAGTGGAATACAAAGAAAAGTATTCTTACCTTTGTATTTTTCTAGGCTAAGTATGTTATAGTTATGTTCAAGGGAGTATAAACACATTACGTTTGCAATAGTTCAATTTCAATGGGCCCAAAATGACTTTTATTTAGGTATTTTCGATCAAGCACCAATAACCAAAGCTAAGCACAAAATATTAAATTTTATTTTCAAGGGCAAATGGATTCTTTTATTATTTTCTTGTGTCATTAAATTCTAATTGATAACATAATTGATTGGCAGGTGTATGTAATTTTAAAGCGGCCTAAGTAGTTATTATTGCGTCCTAAGATACCTGTTTAACAACCGCCCACAACTTGTAATCGACCCATTATTATAAAGTACCTCCTGCCTAATCGTGATCTAAGAGAATTGCACTGAAAATGTTAGTGAGCCTTGATGTTGCTCATGACTTAGTTTTTACTATAGTTTAAATAAATATCATACTAATTTATGTCCTTTGCACAATGTCATAGTATTTGCTAATTTCAAAAACATAAATGGATTGCAGGATTGCTCTATGATGATGTGTTACAAAGATGGCACTTGTTCACTCATTGTTTACAATTTGATACTATTCGTCGCCATTTGTTATGAAGTCACGTACCGGGATGTCAGCTACGAACGCAATTTGGTCGCGATCACTAAATTTGGAAATATAACACGCCGCAGGGCGCGATGCGTCCGATTTGCGTCATCCTTTCAGCGCATCTGACTTGTGGTATTAATAAATATATTATTTCAGTTATAATAAATACATATGCAGAACATAATCATGAAACAATTTCAGTTAGTCTTCCGCTTTGATGATTCATGTTTATAAAATAAAATCTTGTAACTGCGCGGGGCAACCTTGATTCTTTTGAGTTGAACCCTTGTTGTAATTTGTAGTTCAATTCAAGTTATACATAATAGAACGATAGGGTTATACTTTTATGTAACATATTTTAGGTGGGTATCAATGAAGTTTCTCCGCAAATTAGGAAACAGATAGATATTTATTGCCCAACTTTTTTAATATCCAGCAATTAAGAGTCTAGAGTGGTGTCTAGAAAGCTCCATATTTTAAAATTCGAACATTATTTAGAATTTAATTTCAAATTGTCTTAGTAAAATTTTAATATCCTCATGTAAAGTTTGGCTGAAGAATTGTTCACTGTTCACAAACCTCTATCCGAATGTTGAAAACGCGCCTAGTAGTCTCTAGTTAAAACAATTGGGTAATCGCGATTGTGTGTGTAACGAATCGCAAATAATCTAAACTAAAGTATAGGTTATGTGCGATTAGCTCTCAAAGCACAGAGGCTTCCATTATTTTTTAGAGTTAAACGATGTTTTCGTACCATAAAGTTATGTACCAATCCGCCATTACTAATAATAATAAACATTTTATTTTCTCAAAACATACAACTAATTTACACAAAAAGCTTTTATACACACAAATAGATAATACAGAATGGCTTGTATACTACGCACAATGAAGAAGCGTGGTGGAGTGTGGTCCAGGCCTCCTCAGTTGTGAGGAGAGACCCGAGCCCTGCAGTGCGCCATCCCCGTCCGGTGACGCTGGAAAGGCCAGTAGGGCGAAGAAAGTCCATTCGAAAAAAGTGAGCCACTATGGGTTGCAGCCAATCAGGCACCAATAACAAATTAATTTATATTCTTCTTTTTTTTTCAAAATACAAAATAAATAAACAAATAAATGCTTTCACACTCGCCCCCGCACTAGTATTCCCTGTGTTGCGGGTGGCGGACACATACAGAAAACAACACAATTTTGAACACCCAAGACCCGAGTACAAATATTTATCTGCCAAATAAAAGTTAATGTTAAATGACCCATTGTTCGTCAGTCACGGTCACTAACCAACGCGCCAGGGAGCCATCACTGAAAATGAGAAATATTTAGTGTATTAAGGAGGCATGGGATTATTTATTAATATAAAGCATTTTAATTTAAAGTGAAAACCCCTGTTTATATATATATGAATTTAAGTGCAAAATTTAATCAAAACACTATTCTGATGACACACTTTTTCCTTATCCGGTTCATGCGATATCACTCTAATAAAATCACATCTGTTTTATTTTATGTAGTAAAAATGCTTCCTGATCACTTGATGATGTAATTCCCCAGAAATCTGGTAAAGATCACGCCTTGAATCATTCAGGTTCACGATATACTCGTAGCTACAATAAAATTAATATAATCGAAATTTATTAAAAGTTCGAAATTTATTGCGACTGTATTTAAATAGGTACCTACCTATTCTTTAATATTTGTGATAAGTATTTTGTGATAAATGTTGTCCTTTATGATTGGCTAACTATACAGATAGCCGAATAAAACAATTTAAATAGAAAAATATTTGGAAAGAGTTATAAGGATTATCTAAAAACTTTGTTAAAGTATATATTTTATGTAACTCGTAACTTGGGTAAAAAAGCACACGGCATAAAGGTGATTTGGTTTGATACTCACATACTAAGAATAAGTAAGCACTCCAAAATTTTAGCAGAAACACAATCTTGTTTGTTGTATGTTGTACACCTCATTCAACATGATAATAATTTTATGGTATACGCCATTGCCAGGTTCCGTGCTATGTAATTAAATTTCCGATAAAAAAAATTTCGTAGGACAAACGTAAAAATATATTTTAGGCTCTTCCGTGCCGAAAATAAAACAGTGCCCGGAATACGCCACTCATTTATTAGCGGCATTTTAGATCTCTGAAATATCTTTGAAAACATTATTTCAATGTCGTAACGTATGCTAACCAACAAATCTAGTTAGTTAGTCAAATAAGTTTTGTGGTCAATGCTTGGTTATTTTCAACTAGTTTGTTTTTCCATTCGAACAACAATGGCAAAGTAAGACACATTTTTCCGGACAGCAAACGATTAATTGTAGTACCAACTTAGGTAGTAACTATTATATATATTAATCTGATGCCTAATCAGATTTTCCGACATCTAATAAGGCCACTAAGGACTATTCGATAAGCTAATGCTGGTTAGTATCAAAAGATCATCTAAAGAGAACATTTCCCTATTTACGCAGTGGGTTAAAATGAAGGTAATTATTAGTGTAGAAAGCTAAGCTAACAATAATTCACGGGTGTGTGTCAATCTGGGCTCTTCAGGACAAACTATAAACGGAATTATTAACTGTGATGCTCCCTTTACTAAAACGTACACGCATTTTCTAGATTGGAAGCCTAATGTTTTACCACAACGAATCAATCTATCAGGGACAAAAACACAATGATTCTGCATTTATCCTTGCCGCTTGCGATTTGAATCTATATGAAGTCATAATTAAGTATTCATTTACGTTTTATGGGCACAATCAATCAATCTTTTATGATAAAGTGCCCACTTCTTGCTGCATCAGAGCATGATTGTAATAATACATGTTTTATATTCTGTGATTCTATGACTTACGGTAACGTGGTGTTGTATTAATTTGTTTTATCTTAAAACCTCATTTTATTACTCTTATCAGTAGGCATGTTGATATAATTTTTTTTTATACTAATTCAATAATCTTCAAAATATTTATTGTTAAGATTGTCTTGTATTTTTTCTATGATCATTTTATCCCGTGCTGTGGTTGAATGAATCCGATAGATAAAATAATTTTCGACGTGCGAAAACGTTTCCACAATTTTGCTGAGCGATGTGTTTGCCACAAATGTGACATTCATATCTACGGCTGATGTAAACAGAAAACAGACAACAAACAGAACACATAAGCTTCCTTATCACCCGGAAGGTTCCGTTTAAAGACACTTCGGAATCATTATTTACATTTTCTATAGGCTTCAGAATGGATTTAGTCAACTGGCCGGTTCTTCTTCCTACCTGTCACGTTTGCTTCAATGCTAATATTCAAGTCTATTTGTAGAGCTCATTAAAGCCATAAGCTACAACACAGCTTGAAGCATAAAATAATTGGAGTTATCGGAAAGTAAACGGTACTTATTTATTTGATGTTTCTGTGAGGTATCTATGGTAAATTTAATGTTGAACATCAACTTTTTGTAGTAATAACCAATTAAGTCGCTCATTTTATACACGTGTGTTTTTATAATAATTTTCGAGAAAACGAAGAGTCATCGTTGGTGAGGATGACAGGATCCGATGACACGCACCTCGAACAATGATTTTATCACAAACGGATCTCGCAAGATAATAACAGGTTTACGGGATGAATGATCGTCATAATTCTATGTCATGTGTTTGTAGTACTATAGAAATAACGGAATAATAAAATGCGGAATTGGCTAGTGATCGGATGTGGAGTTGGCTCGGTTAGTTGGCCGCCGACCGTCCAACGGTGGACAAGCGCGCGGGCGCTGTGACGAGCCGCGTCGATAAACCGCAGTCATGCCGCCGACCACAATGATCGTGCCCTGTGCGTCCATAATATTTGTAAACTTCCTTAATTTATTTATAAAAAGATATTCCGCTATCCTCGATTATTCGCTTACGCAAACCTCACGGGGCTCGCAATAATACAAATTATTTCACACCCACGACGACTGTGCTCTACGACATCGGAATCTATCGAGTGACGTGAAACGTTTACTATACGGTCTAGTACCAGGACTTTTCTGTGTTACTGTGCGATAGGATGCGAGGGTTATCCAGTGTGTTTGTTTACCTCGCGTTGTGTTTGTTTTCGTGGTGGCATTGGCTGTTGATCCCGAATTGGTTCGCCATTGGCCACGTTTTGAGCTTCGCAATGTCAACATTGACATCTGCTCCATACAAATGGTTTGGTATAGTTGTAAATTTAAGAGTAATGTATGTCGAGATTGTAGTCTCTGGTGCAGATTTTTTGCGATCATAACTTTTAGTGTCAGTTCAATGCCATGACCAAACAAGAGTTCTAGTTTTTTTATTTTGTGTACCTATTACAATGATCGCCTAATATGGCATTCAGCTATTGGAAAAGATCAATCGGCAAGTAGGTGTCTTAAGTAGTTCGAGAATTCGTGGACGTATTCGCAACCCACGCATCAGATTCATATACATCATTATACATGAGCAGGTTTAACGTACCGTTCACCGCTTTGAAACACTTTCAAAATTAGTTAGTATCATCCTGTTAGTCATCACTACTTATAGCAGTACCATTAGTATGTCTTCCGGACAGAGATGGATTACTACTATTTGCATATAGATAGGTTCACCGCCCATTTTTCTGAAGCTTAATTAACGAATTGTCTTGGCACACGCCTCTGTTTACCTCCATATATATATACGAGTGCATAGAGCATAATGAACCCAAGAAAATTATAAGAGCAACAAAAATTTACTTGGCTGTGTAAAAATAGTCAAATATTGTTTATATTAAGTTAGAATTATAAACTTGCAATAATAAATTAACGACTCCTGGGGTCCGCTAAGAATTTGTGAGCGTCCGCAGAGCTGCGGTTACTGCTCACGCGCTATTGCGTGTCCGCCCGCACTACAATTGTTAACAATTAACTGTACTTCTTTTGCGTGCCTCAATCCTATCTGAGAAATAGGGTCAACTACTCATACGTATTGAGGAGGTACGAGAGATATCTTCGTACTGATAACTGTCGTTCGACGCACGGTTGAATCTTGATAATAAAACCTTATTGTTTCTTGCAACAGCTGTGCATTGTGGCATTATTCATAGTATTCTGTATTGACGTAGACAGTACGTTAGACGCGGTGGTTGTCGATGGAATTAAAAGCGTGGGTTTCGTTTGTCGGACACGTGATAACACCTATAGAGAATAAGATGCGAGCCGACGTTGCTAGTTTTCACACCTACACCTAAATTGAACGTATCTGTATTTCGAAATACCTTTCGTGTTTTATTACGGACGCAGTAACATTTTTCAACCTGTAATCGCTTTCTTGTGAAAATGTTGATAGACGTTTCTACTCTATCGGACAAGTACACAACATAGGTATCTACGCTAGATGCAAAGCGCTCTACGTAGAGTAGGTGAGGTAATATTACTGCTATCGCTTTTATCATTTAATCCTTTATGTTATCACATATTTCTATACTGATGTCCAGGTTTAACTTAGGTAAATGCATTGATGATGTCAGTGAACAATGTCGTTGACCTCGTTCAGCCGCCGGAGATATCGGGGTTCCTAAGGAAGCCTTTTTAAAAATTTAAACAGGATCGGCGTTGCTTGTTATGCTACTATGATCGATTGGAAGGTTTTGGTATATTTTCAAGGTGGAGCCACACAAAAATTCGCGTGAAGCAATTTGTTTTGAATTCGCGTTTCGGTCTGAACGATGTGGTTGTTGGCACACTTAACAAGAATGTCCTTTTATGGGATCTGTAGCTATAGGTATCTACATGTCTACAAATGATTCACACTATAATACAATTAGCATTACATTATATTTATTCAGGATAGTTTTCTTTTCTATAGTTTATGGTTCAGAATATCCAATTCTCAAAACGTCTGAATGGTTTCAAAATTTTCAATTCTCGAGTCCACCGCAGTCGTCTATGTTCATTGATTCTTATTTATTTTGTCGAAGTCCTTGTATCTTGAAGGATTCGTTTGCGAGAGGTGTTATTTGCGGTAGCAACAACATAATTGCGAGACATGCAACTTTTTGCTTGAATATAACATAGCTCCCTTGAACCGTAATTGTTATCGTTAGAAATATTTTGCACGCCTTGGTGTCATTAGAGCGCGAAGTCGACGAACGACCCTGTACACATATTGTTTAGCTACGTCTGAAGACTCCTTGACGCGTTGGGTGTGTCCCAGACTGACGCGAGGTGGGTCTCGGATTCGATTGCCGGTCGGGGCACACATTTGTTTGGCAGATCAATGCTTCTTCACGGATTGGACGTTTATGATGTTTTCTTTGTGTCACCTCCATTCGCAACAGTGAATCCTAGGGCGAGCTAGGCTTAGATTAATTAAAAAAGGTAGATACTTTACCTGCCTTTTGCGCGTGATCTCAAAACGTATGACCAGCGTCACCGGTTTCGTTAAGTCATTCACGAAGCATGGTATTTTTTGCCCGCGATATGACAACATAGCGGAAATCTCTACCCCTGTTGGTTATTAAATGTTCAGATTCAAGAATTGTAATTGTGTGGGGGCGTGTTTACGTATATTTGCATCTAGCCCAATTTACTTTCAACGCGATTTATACTATGAGCGTACCGTATCTACCTGTTTGATTAATCTAAGGTGAAAGGCAATTCAATAGGCAACACGTTTACTACCTACATATCGTTTTCTGTACGTATATGAGTCGTGGTCGCATGTCGTCATGAATGACGAACATTTCTATTTGTCATGCCAATAGCCATATAAGTGAGAATGATGCACTGTACAGTGAACGTATGACTAAAACGATTGTGTATAAAGAATTGGCAATAATAGGTACAAGCTAGGCAGTCACAGAGAGATCTTCAGTAAAAATTCTTAGCATGTGACAGATTCGTTATCGTATCATGGACGTTCTTGATAGAAGGCCCTGCTTAGTAACCTTACCAACATTCTCACGACATTATATAGAGAGTGGATTGTGTAAGGGTGTAAAACAGATACATAACCATTGACCAAAATTATATTTATATTAGCGTCCTTTCACAAATCATTATTCGCCCAGGGAGGCCTGGAACGTGTTCCGCCCCGCTTCTCCAGTTCGCATTGTTCATTGATCGTGAGGTTAGTTGCAAACCTAGCGTTGGAAGTTCTATCCCCAGAAGTACCATAAAAATACACTATTAACAATGACAATATGGATCGACTGCTTATCGTCGCTTATGAAATTTCACCGCTTGTCGTCCGATTGCCCCGCCTTAACTTTCCTTTACTCACCCTTAACTTTATTGATAAAATCCCTGTGTCCTTTTTCTTCGTCATAAAAACAGTTCCGTAAACTGTACCGTAAAAGGAGGTTCTCAATTGGGCTATAAAATGTTTTATGTGTAGGACTGGTTCCTTATACTTTGTCATTAAAGTGGTTTTTAACGGACTTCAAAAACGGAAGAAGTTCTCTATTCGGATTAATGTTTTTTTTTGTGTTTAATATTCTAATGTGTCTTGCAGGCAGCGAGGCGACGCCGCCGCCCTGCGAGGTGTTCCTGGGCGGCTCCTGCAACCCCACCACATGGAGATCGGACATAGCCATTCCTATGTTGAAGAAAATGGGCATCACGTACTTTAACCCTGTAAGTTTTTTTTATAGAATGAAAGTGGAAGGCGAGCATTTAGGGGTCACATCACAAGTGTCCAACGCCGCCTATTACTCTGACCAACCACGAAGAGGACTGAAGCGATTGGGGGTTGTTATTCGTTAGTTGTGGGACTGTAGGAGCTAGGAGTTACGTAGGGTAGGTGTTAGTATTATTTGTAACAGTCCATCAAATGGTTACAGTGCGTTCCTACTCCTGAGGACTAAGATGATATTGTTAGCTATTGTAGAAGTGTAACCGCGGTAACCCCACCCCACCCCATCTTTCCGACCGGAAGACAATTTCTTTAAATAAATCATCCTTTACTAGACATCCAATATTTCAATAATCCTTTTAAGATCTACTATGTCTACATCCTAAGCGGATGGCTTTAAATATCGAAGGCAAACGAATTTTGCTCGCCAGAGCAGGGGGCAAAATCTGGTGATTTTAAACTAACAAGATCGTCAATAAGTTTACTTATCAATCAATATCTGCGGCCGTGTCATGCGATGACAACGTATACCTACCTGCCCACCGAAAATTACACTGAACAGAATATTATTAAAAAGCATGTTGGTTAACGATGGTGATAATGTTAAATGGGTTGCTGCCAAAAAAGTTTATTCTGTATGTAAAAGGACAGCAGTAACTTTTACAGACTGCTCTTAAATCATCATCAGCAAAATTAACCCATTGTCTTTAATAAAACGCAGACCTGGCTGTCTGCCAAGATCTGATTTATTCGTGTCTTGATTTGATTGAACAAGATTTACTACTAATGATTTGTATCGACGCCGACATATTGGTATGTAATGAATTAAATTGTTTGAGTTCTCAAGTAGCGCTAATTTGTCATCTTAAACGAATCTTGCATAAGGCGCTTCGTCTACGCGGGACTGAATTCTCATAAATGATGATTTCGCTATTTCCCGATTTCCCTATATTTAATAGAAGCAGTTGTATTTACGGCCTAGATCCATTACTCTATCGTGGACAAAGCGCTTAACAAACAAATGATAGTAATGGATCTCAATCACAGGCTCATTAAAGTAATTAGAGAACAAACGTATCCATGCCGGAGCTGGAATGGCGGCGCCCCGTGATATCATCACCCTTAACTAACGGTGCCATTTAATCTGAGACTAATTCAATGTTAGTTGAAAGTTTTAGAAAACGTTTTAGAAAACGTTAATATGTGACGTCGGTATATTTCTTGGTGACAAATCTCTGTACTTTCCATGGTTTTCTATTGAAAACAAGTCGCTATAAAAATGCGAAAGAACTAGGTACCAATATTTAATGGCATCTGAGCTTGCTTGGTTCAATATAAGAGGTTTCTATAAGATTAAGTCAGGCAGCGCAGGCAATGATAATGCAGGTTTCGTTTTATAATTAACGTACCGAACGTGACTGTATCAGATTTTTTGGTGATAAGATAAAACTGTAATTTTTTAAATGCAGAATATTATAATGTACTTACGTATTGATTTTTAGGTCGCCGTTTCTTATTATACAGCTTGATTGCTTGTAATGAATTTAAGTTTACTAGCTGTCCTACTTAGAAATGTGACCGTGTAAAAGATTTTTTTTCCAAACAACCTTCCAACAGTTCCAACCTCCATTTCACCCCCTAAGGGAATTTTTGTATAAACGTTTCTAAGCGGATCCTTACATCCTTTATGGTACCGACCTCAACACGTCAGGTTTGAAGGCTTACATTATATAATGTACTTACTTGAAAATAAACCAACGCCGCGGTGTTATTTAAAACGTTACATTTTTATTTAAAGATATATCTTCCAAATATAGATATCAATTTTGATGAACCAATGACTAAATATTATCTACTTGAATAACTCTTCATCATGTTTATTTTGATAAGGATTAATATCACATGGTATGAAAACATGCAACCGAAATACAGCATAATGTATTCATTTTACTAATACTTATAATATAAACCTTAGTTAGACATAGCGTGTCTCGGACTTTTATGTACATATTTTAGAGCTTTACAATTCGTTAGTACATTGTTTTGTTCAATCTTCAGTAGCAGCGGACGCCAGAAAAGCTATCAAGATAGAAAGAATTATTCTTACTTGACCGACAAACATTATTCAATTCAACTCTACGGCACCGTGGTGCGTCG
The DNA here is from genome assembly GCA_018245335.1 of Dalla quadristriga. NCBI lineage: Eukaryota > Metazoa > Arthropoda > Insecta > Lepidoptera > Hesperiidae > Dalla > Dalla quadristriga. The sequence continues at coordinate 33 of DWLO01001841.1, read as the reverse complement.
GTCAGTGATCCTGACTGACGAGCTGTGGGTCCC
>DWLO01001840.1:0-13824 GCA_018245335.1 Dalla quadristriga | reverse complement strand
TACAATATTTGGATTGATTTACCTACTAACAAATTTTCCTCTTTAGAGAGATGCAGTTAAGAGAAGCAAACGTCTTAAATATGAAGATATTATTGGATATCCCAATATACTGTTTGGCAAGAAACCATTTCCAGTAATGCCTTTTTTTACCTATACTCGACTTTTACCTATTCTCTATTTACATTTAATTCAGTTATTTCAACATTTGCAGAGAAAAATTGTTTGTAGCAAGAGCAATGTAAAGCAGTTTACTTCCCCTTTTAACCGATTTGCGAATAACTGCAGTCGAAATATGGACTCGAACAAACGTCCCCAAATCCACAGCACTTATTACTCTTCGGGACTCACACCGAAAGAAAAAAGCTTCGTTATATGCAGTTGTCAAACAAAATCCACGCGGTACCTAAAACTTAAAAGTCTAGCGGCTAATGCAATAAGAGAAAATAAGATATTCTCCGTGTACGGCAGCTGCGGCGCTGTCCGGAAGGCTTTATTGGATCGAGGCTGGGTTGAAAAAATTCCAGCGAACCGAATGAATCTCTCCAAAATACGGAATGGAACGTTTTCCAATAAGAATGAAATTCATAGTGAATTGGAACGATTACTGCTTTCGAATTTTGTCGAAAAATACAACCCTAATTTTGTGTGGCGGACTCGAGATGAGTCTCGGGACACTGCTATTATAGACATGACGAAGGAATGTAATACCATAGTAAATAAACTAAAAGCAGATGCTATGTGGACTTCCAAGCAGGGGTTGTGCTCGTCTATTAAACGAAATTATTGGTTTTATATCGAAGACATAGCTGAAGTTAACAGTCCTAGAACATATAACAGCTATGATGCTGGTGAAATAGAGGGTTTTGTAAAAGACTTTAAAATCACCGCGTGCACTAGCTTGCTCAAATGGATTCTCTCTATGGTAGCAAACGAAAGACCCGTCTTTTTGAAGTCTGGCAAAATATCAATGAACGTAATAGTCTTTGCATTAAATCGATGCAAAGAGTATTTGTTTCGCAAGCAGAATAAGGATATCGACCGGTCAATAGCTACCGCTAGCTCGGGTCAGTGGAATTCATTTATGAAGAAATATTATCGGATCATTGCCAAGGAAGATGTTTTTCAAACAGATAAAAGTACTAAGTTAAGATTATATCTGAGTTACGCAAAGTATTTGTTGAAGGAAATTCATAGATATCGGCCACAGTTAAGCTGCGAAGGCTGTCACAATATTTGGATTATTAAGCCCGCACATTGTTCAAGAGGAAGGGGTATAAGAATGGCGTCTAAATTAGGGGTAATCACGAGCCTACTCGACAAAACGAATTCAAAATATGTTATCCAAAAATATATTGGTACGGACAGTAAAGTTTCTGTTTTGTATTATTAAAATTAAATAGGTACTATAATAACCCTGTTCATAAACATTTACTTGCAGAAGAACCATTGCTCATCTATGAAACTAAATTTGATATAAGACAATATTACTTAGTGACCAGCACATATCCCTTAGTAATATGGATGTACAGAGATTGCTATTTGAAATTCAGTTCACAGCGGTACAATCTGAAGAACTACCATGAATCAATACATTTAACTAACAACGCTGTCCAGAGGAAATACAACAATTGCGAGGGCCGTCATGAAGAGTTGCCTCAAAATAATATGTGGGATCTGGAGAAATATAAATGTTACTTGAACAAAATTGGGAGGGATAAAGTGTGGGATAACTTGATATATCCCGGCATGAAGCGATCGATCATTGGTATAATGTTAAGTTGCCAAGACTCGCTTTCTGTGTGCAAAAACCGCTTCGAGCTGTACGGCTGTGATTTTATTTTGGACAAGGATTACAAACCGTGGTTGATCGAAATTAACTCGTGTCCTGATTTAAATCACACGACGCCAGTAACGGCAAAAGTTTGTCCAGCAGTCGTATCGGATATTATTAAAGGTAAAATAACTTAATTTTCGAGATATATTGTTACTATTGACCTACAGTTATTATTTAGGGTTTTGAGCCAGGTTAGACGACAGAGCCACTTAATGCCCATTTATGCCAACTCTTCACAGTGCCACATATAATATCCTCATTAGACTCAGTGAACTTTCTTTGTATTGCACATAATATTCATATTATTCACTGCTTCAAACTTTCTGTACCTCGAAACTTTACGCGGGCGAAGTAGTATCTCCCTAGTACCCAATATAACAGTATAAAATATCAAAGCCAATTATTTAACTGGTCATTAATATAGTATCGGACTATCAGACGCGCTGAGTGAAGCGGAACCTATCACAATATTACGTTTCCTTCCGTGTTTAACTTGTTGGTTACCAACTTGACATCACTCTCGTATATTAAATGGTTTTAGGTACTTATTGGTTAATTTACAATAATAACTAATGTTACTATCGTCTTACCAAAAATAAAATTGGAGTGTCTGTCTGTGATATTAAAATTAGGGTCAATAATAAAATGGAACATAATATTTATATGACACCTAACCATAATCAACTGTTTATAGGATTTTGGTCTGTCTACGATTTTTTGTCGCGAATAGGATCCGAAACCGCTGAACGGATTTCGGTGAAATTTTCAGGGATTGTGTATCCTATATTAATATAACAAACGCTTTTCAGTCAAAGCCCTTAGCGTGTGCACCGTACCCTAAGGATCCCATTTATAACACATTTTCTGTCTTTCGGTATGTCACGCGGACGAAGTCGCGATCTCTCGCGAGTTTCAAATACATTTATGTAAATAACAGCTTATGGACCTTACCTTCCTTCCTTCGTGCTTAGTATTTGTTAGTTTCCTATTCGACCACAGATGCGTTGCTTGCTATCCTTGAGGACTTTTTGTATCGAAATTAGTTCAGAAAAAACTTACGCTTAAATACTTTGTGTTATTTTTATTTATTTTAAATGTAATTAATTTGGGTTGCCAACGGAAAGCACACTTATTTAACACACCTACTAAATTATAAACATCATTTTCTGTGTCTTTCCAAGCCACAGCTTGCACAAAAAGGCTTATAAGTTATAGTTGTTAATAAATTACTTAATAGTGAGAGTGCTATTGCCAATTGTCCATTGAAAAGAAAATATTAAATGCATGCTATGCAGGATCCATGCAATTAAGTTTCGTGTGCTACAATATTTTTGTTTAGTAGGTACATTACTACACTACCTACATATCAAATTGAAAAATTAATTTCATTATTACATACTTAGTATACATTCATTGCCTGTATTACAGTTGTAATTGATCACGCCGTAAACCCTAAAGCGCCGACTGGAAAGTTCGAGTGTATTTACAGACAACCTATGACCATACCACGATACGGAAGCGCAGTGGACTTAGTTATACGAGGTTTTAGCCTGCCATATGACTACTTCTATAGGGGAAATATAGAAATTAAGGAATCATACGATGATGCCGATATAGATGAGGAACAAGATATCAAGAGCATACTAGCAAAAATGAAAGAGTTTTATGATACCGACATCGTAATGGTGGAGCCGGAAGACGACTATGAAATCGTTAAAAGAGAAAAGGAAACTTGTACTCGCGAAGCTGAAAACGGTTCTCTGGCCGGAGCAGACGTTCTTTCGGATCAGCTACAAGATGGAATGGTTGATAAAATGACGTCAGCGGACAGTTCAAGCTCGATGTCTGTTCTAATACAAGATACGGTGTCTTCTCCTCCCTCAAATGAGTCTAGAAATTGTCCCTACAATGTCCAGAGTGCTAAAAGTGTAACAGATTTTAAATCCTTACTCAAAAAGTCATTGAGCCGATTCACATCCGAAGTAGAAATCGTAAATGTTAAACAAACATTTAAATTTAGTAAATTGGATGACGGGCCCCGGGGTAAAGGAAGCTCCGGACAAATAGATCCGATAGCTACAATAAGTCCATTGTATAGCTTATCTCGGAGCGAAACTACATCCATAGTTACAAAAGCTCCTAAGGCCCCCAAGACTAATTTGATACCGGATGACAGTATCTTACAGGCTACTTCCAAACTGATAACTTTTATTAACCAGAAAGAGAAAGAATACTTACTTCAACCGCGTAGTAAACTATAAATTTATCCCAAAATTAAATACCTAGTTGCCTTCCTACTATTTGTGTAAATTGTATAGAATATATACATCATCATACAAATAAAGAAAATGAATATTTTAAAAATAAGTAGGTACCTTTATTTGTTTGGCTATGAAAAGAAAAACTTGTATGGCTTACCGTAATATGGGGTGAATAGAATGGTTTTCAACTTTTGAATCGAAATTTTAGGTACCTACTGTTTGTTCACAAAAGATGTTACAACAAATAAAATAGTTCACAACAGACATTTAAATTATACATTAAAGACATTACCTACCTACTTAGATGGTTATTTAAAAGAAGTTGTCCTTTCCAGTTTAAATAAGTTTCAAGTATATCTTAAATGAAAAGAAAAGAAAACATGCCATAATTCTATTTAAGCAATGTTTTCTTGACGATTTTTATAAGCAGTCGGGAAAGATTAATGAATGGTTTCAGTGCTGCGCGAGTTATTGACATTATTTTTAAAATACCCTAACCTAAGCTAAATCCAATTTTATCTATTTTTAAATAACGAGTTTTACTTTAAGGGGCTTAGTGCACGGGGGCTTTCGCCCTCCGCCCTTGGCCAGGAGAAACCTCTCATCATAGGCATAGTGAGACTGATCCTGAGGCCTGTGAGAACTGAGGGCCCAAACTTTACTTGCTGTTACTTTTTATATTATATTATTTTACAAATTCCAGGACTTTATGACTACTATTAAATCCTTAGCCACTTATTTTGAAAATTTCCGGAGTGGTGCCTCCGCCTACACGCACATTATAATTTACCTTCCGACATTTTTCAAAATGCTAACGCCACGCTAACCAACGCTATCAGCAGATTGTTGGGATTACTCTGCGCAATCCCTATTCCTTCTTTTATTTATTCACACCCTGAACAAGCTAGCTGTAAAGACCAGTAAGACCAACAGCAACTGTCCATTTGAAAATTGTAAAGTTTCCATTTTGTCCTTGATTTTAGAATTCTAAATCTATGGTATTTTTTATCTATACTATGTAGCTTGGCTATGTATTCTGTGAATTTCTGTGGTGATTATAGTCTATGCTTTGGCGTGATTGATAAGTAAAGTGAGGTACCTACTTGCGTATTTTGCATTATCTTATTACAATAAATAGAATTTCGTCAAGTTAGATATTAAAAATACAGTTGTTAGGCATGGGTCGATCACGATCCCGTAGTAAATCGCCGCGACGTCATCACAAAAGCAGCAAACATTCTCGAAAGAAAAGCCGATCCAAGGATCGATCAACATCACGCAGTAGGAGTTCGAAACATGCTGATAAATCCAGGGAAAGAAATTCCAAGTCCAGGTATGTTGCTTACAAATGAAGCAGCTGCATGAATTTGAATACTTCTGCTATAATAAAAAGTCACTTTTTTATTAAATTTTTTAGGAAAAGATCACATTCCGCTTCATCGTCGAACAGCAGTGAAACGTCGTATGATGGAAGTAGACGTAAGAAAACCAAGTGCCGTAGCAAAATGGATGAAGTGGATCGTCTAGCGGAGATGGAAAGACAGCGACGCATTAGGGAAGCTGAACAAAAGGTGTGTAAATGTAAACAATATTTGCCACATGACACCGTAACCTTTATATTATGTACTTAATTATCAACAGAATATAGATATGACTAAATAACCACGGAACTTTACTGAGTTGTGGCCGAGGCGTGGATTTCAAAAGTGTGGTTGAGCAATTAATAAAAAGGCATCGATTCAAATTCCAGGTTGTAGAAGAAGAAGCAGCGAAAAGAATTGAACTGCTTGTCAAGAAACGCGTGGAAGAGGAATTAGAAAAACGTAAAGACGAAATAGAGCTAGAAGTAGCGAAAAGAGTGGAAGAAGCAAAACGCAAGATGGAGAAAGAGATGATGGAAGAACTAGAAAGACAGAGAGAGCAACAGCGTCGCGAGGAAATGGCCAGACAGGTAACTGCGACCATCATCCTTCAGTCGTGTGTAAAAGCAATGCCGCATTGAGTTGCTCTCACACATGACACACTCACAACGAGAACGACACATGTTCTTCCACATGCTAATACATGCTAACTGTAAATTTCAATGTTTAAGTACAAATAATATCTATACCGACTTTATGTACAAGCCAAACTAATTAAAGTATTATTTCGATCATATCTGTTAAAGGTCCAGTCAGGTGTAGCTCGAGTGCTTACAAGAATTTGTCTTAAAATTTAATATACTAGTCACTCATTGAGACACAAAAGTCTTTAAATGGTTGATGGTGTCAATCAATAACTACTTGCATGTTAATATGTCCAAATGGCAAGTTTTGCTATGCATTGCCTAACGGTAAGAGTGCCGTAGCAGTGACCGGCTAGCATTTTAAAACTGTTCACTTGACTGTCCTTGGCAGTCACGTAGTCTATAAGTCAGGTCGGAAGACTTATCAAGACCCAGAAGCTGTAAGAATTTTAAGGGAGATGCTGCTTTGAGGACCCGACCTGAACGTTGAAGGTATTTGTTGAACTATTTTTTGTATAACAAAATTTTATTTTACAAGTAGGCTTTACAATTTCGATTCCACTATCTGTGACCAGATGTAATAAGTTTTCGTAACAAAACGCAATTGACCTAAAAGACAAATTAGGATCATCCATTGCAATAGGATTTTCATGTAATTCAATGTTTTATCAGTCTAAATTGGCATTCTTAATTTATTATTTTGGTTCTCACTAATTGAATTTGGAAGCAAATGCATACTGAAAACTTTTATGCAAGCGTTACTTTTAATAGCAGCTGAAAATATAGTTTCAAGAAATTATGTTTACCTGTGAACTAAATGTTGTGTTATTATTTTCATTGGAATGTTTCCAAGTGATGTTTGGTTCCCGCTAATATATTTATTCTATCATACAGGAGGAAGAAGCTCGTAAAAGGAAAGAGTTGGAAGAAATCATGGCTGAAAATAATAGAAAGATTGAGGAGGCGCAACGCAAGTTGGTTAGTGTTCTACCCTTTCTATTAATTTATGGGCATACTCAAGGAAAGTCATAATTTGTTAGTAGGTTAGTTTGTTGTTGGAAGTTCATTAGTTGCCTTAAGGTCGCTACCAAGGCCTTAACACTTATATCTAACAATAATCTGAGATTGCTACCAAAACGTCCCTCCCAAACTCAGAAGCACTGATTACATTTTTCCATTAATGTTTACTTGTCCATCTGCCAACGACACCCGAGTATACCTTACATTATCAATCAATGTTAATTGACTGAAGTTTTGTTGCGTTAATTAGCCACCATTATAATTCTCAGACCTGCTATTTTAATTACAAAAATCGAAGCGATAAAAAAAAACGCTTCATGCGGTTTCCTTTTTGCAGGCGGAAGAACGGTTAGCGATGATAGAAGAACAAAGAAAAATGGATGAGGAGAGGCAAAAGTTGAAAAAAGAACAGGAGAAAAGAATTAAAGAAGAGCAAAAGAAAATCTTAGGGAAGAACAATTCTAGGCCCAAACTGTCATTCTCATTGAAACCTCTCTGATATAGTACTTAAATCCATCAGTATAGGTATCATGCAATGAAACAATTACATAAGTATTGCCAGCGCCACGGATGTTGAATGATTAATATTTACAAAGTCTAATCTCCTTCATTCACTTATTTACAATAGAAATAAAGATTAATTACTTTCTGTGCTTGGTCTTATCATGGCATAGAAGTTTTAAATAACAATTTAGGAACTTGAAGAATAAATTGTTGAATTGTGTAAAAGATTATATAAATGCATAAGTACCTACTTATTACCTACGTACCTACGTATATTCCTGAGGTGACATGATGGTTGAATGAAAGAAAAATACATCAGATGGCAAATAATGCGAGCCACATGAGCGTATCTGCACTTCTGAACTGTCTTAAAATCATACATGTTAGCATTTACTTTACATATTTGTGTGAATGACATTGGAGTATGTGAAGTCTGCATACCTATCAGCCATTGTAAAAAAAGCCTAACCTGTGCTACACGGTGCCTGCGAGGGACTAAAATGATTATACAAGCTAACTAACAAAAATATTATTAGTGTTTAACATTCGTGGCGTTTAGTAAGGACTTACATAGAGTTAGAATTCGCAATTACACATTTTTCACTTGTTTTCCAGGCTAGAGTAGAGCTTAAGATTAATGTTATGGAATCCAGGAAATAGTTACAAGATCCCCCGTTGTTGATGATATGAAATAGACTATTTTCGTAATAAGAAGATTGACAAATTTTAAATAACAATAATTTATTTGCATTATTGTTAGGTAAAGCTTGCTCTAGGATCCAGCCTAATAATGCGCGTCTCAAACTTTATATTTTTAATATATTGTAGTACGCGCGCGAGTATGCTGAATGCTGATTGGTCACGACAAACCCTGCAATATTTAATAAACTTATGTAAGTGATAGATAAATTATTGGCTTTTTTTTCATTTGAGTTGATTTTTAAACGCTTGCTTGTTTGACTATATCCTGGCTGGAAATCTCGGTAATCTCAAACTCAAGTCCAAACCTTTTCTATCATCATAACGTAAAGAAAAATAATACATTGATAGATAACATGCAATTCGTCAATGATCTAGAAATCACTGACCAATTCCCTGTTAACCTAATTATGTCACGATACCTATCATAGTCATCGGCTTTATTAAAATAACATACTTAACCTATATCCTCTAGCGTAGGCCGGGAGATAAAAGCTGGAGGAAAAAACCTCTCGGCACTCTTAAAGAAAGGTATTTAGATTATTACAATCATTTTTACAGTATGACTTTGGTATGATAATGAACCAACACGAGACAGCTAATCGTGCGCCAATATCACCCCACTGCCACCTGCTTGAGGTATATGAAGAGGCACGCTTGTCTCTAGCCTTGAAGAGATGCAAGTTACGTAGATCTGGGAACAGACGCCGGCAAAGAGTTTGTTTTGAACTTTGACGCAATATCTGAAAATCGCAAACGGGCATGCAATCCTACTATTCACTGCCGCCCATGGACATCTGTGACAAACCTCGAATAGGACTGTACAAGGGGCTTTCAGTTCTGTTAGTATTTGGTGTTAATAGGAATATTAGATGCTTAGTATTCGTTGTAATGGGTTGTAAATAAGTCCAGTTAGGAATCGTCTAGGGACTAATCGTTAGTATTTGACTGTAAAACATTAATGAGCAGTGATAGCCTAGTTTAGGCATTAAAGGTATGTGATGGGATATCGATGTGTTAATGTACAAACACTGTAACCATCCCCTTCTTTCTTCTTTTCTTACAAATGCTAAAAAAAATTGGCCAAATAGTACTCGCGCGCGTACTACCAGTTGCTTCCGCATGTAAAATGTTCCGCGGAAGAGAACAAAACAAGCAATAAAACAGTGCTGTTTTTTTTTTAAATTAATTAAGTGTGTATTGATATAGGGTTGTGTAGAAAATTAAGGCTTTTGGTACATTTCAATTGGATTATGTCGATGGTTTTACGTGGCGAAGGGTAATGACTTGAATGTGTATTTTAAATGTTCGGTTTGTATTTACCTTCATCCCCCATTTTTAGGTTATGGACCTAATAACATAAAGATGTAAATTATTAAGTCATTCTAATTATCATTTGCTTCAACTCCATCGGCCAAGAATGAGGAATGGAAAATTCAAACGTGAACATACATCTACAATTAATAAACTTGTTTAATTAATATTTCTTGCATATGTTAATGATAGGTCTATATTATCCTGTTGTTGGTAATACTCATAATTATGCTCCCTTTTACCCTTCTAAGAACTTTATGGCTGATCTAGGGCTTAATTGTGTGACTGAAGACGAGAATCGGTATCGCCTTGATGTGATATTTCGTGCAAATTTGAACTTTAAAGACGCCGTCCGACGTTTCTAATGTTCTAATTTGCACGAAGAATCAGATTAATGCGATGCGAATTGCATTTCTTTGGGTTACGCAATGAATCCGCTGATCTATGCGCAGTTCACAAGTTTCGGGTATCGCCGGAAGGTGCGGGCGGGGGAGGGGGCGCAAGCGGCGTCCCCGCGCACCCCGCTTGCCACTATTATGAGAGCGATTGCGTGAGTGTCAATTCTTGAGCCAGCTATGGAAAGTATGCCGCGGTATTTGTACCCTATTACGTATGCATTTAGTTCAATTTAAATTATAACTAAATTTACTTTCGACGTTCATTAGCTAAGCAAGTTGCCACCCGTTCCTCAAATTTATAACAATTTTAATACGTCGAAAGTCAATTTTCGTTAAGCTAAGTTAAGAAATTGTACTATGTGCAAACGCAATAACGTTGTTTTTAGCTCAGAGCGTTTGCGCAATAACATTGTCTCTAGCAAAGTTGCATCTCTGCAGGCTTCTACGTTTGCGCGCGATAAGTTTTGCATCTACAAAAAATAGATGGCGATAGTGTGTTTTGGATAAACAAAATTGAATTATGTGAAGGTGTTTTTACCAAGGAGCGTTAGAGATAGTGAAGGAGAGAGAGAGAAGCTTTAGTTCTTTACGTTACTACGATAGAGTGCCTATTTGGTAAACTCCTAACAGCCCAACAGAGCGGCCATAAAATTTGTCTATGCCTACGGTGTATTTTTAGAAATTATCGTAGAGGCGCCCTTCGCCATGAAAATGTGAATTTAGCCCTAATAGCTTACATTGTTTTATATCATATCTTCGTAAATAGTTTTATACTGCATGGATTACTTTTTCCACGTTTAAATGTAACACAATATACTACATATTTTGTCAGTTGCTAAAATACTATCCCCTAAAATCCGTCCATTAAATGTACCGATGTGTGATGGACGAGAACAAAATTTACTTGAATTATTTTATGTTTCAATAATGAAAGCCATCAGGTTCATTTTTTAATTTTTATTTAGGAGCCCCTGAGTATCAAGCATGTTTGATTGATCGTTTTCAGGACTCCTTAGATAACAATAAAATTTTAGTAAAATGTTTAAGATTATAATGAATCTTATAGATAATAATAATCATACTATGATAATGTAATTTTTCATTAATTATGTTTTTAAATCTACATAAACAATGTTTTCGGCGTAAGGATTGACTAAAATTTTCATCAATGTAATTTTTACTACAAAAGGATTCATTTTAACGGGGTAAGTTCAAGTAGTTAATAATAAAATTAACGTATAAGGCTTTGACTTTTCAAATGTCGAGAGTCGAGACGGAGCATTTCGATGTATGTTTGTTGTATGCATGTATAATTAGCACTCCTATATAGGCAGAACATTAGGACACCTTAAATTGTATCCATCTGAAACTGTAACCTATGTTCTTGCAAATAAATGCATATGAATGGTAAACCTTGATCAACATTATTTCCTTGCAAATGTGTGCGTGAGGCGTGTACGCTCAAAATGTTCGATGGCGCACGCGTTGACACATTTTGAATGAAACTTGTACGGAAAAGAACACAATTTTAATATTTATTTTGTGGTGCCGTTTTTGAAATACAAATGCTCTATCTAGACTATTTTAAACCTTCAAAGATTTGTAGATGTTTGGTATAAAGTATAATGCCCCGTTGAAATTTCATCACCACCACTCCGTTTCTCCACCAATACGCATTGGAGCAGCGTGGTGGAGTAAGCTCCGGGCCTCCTCCTCAGTTCTGAGGAGAGACCCGTGCAGTGGGCCATTATGGGTTGAAGCGAACATTTCATTAATGTAGAGTTTTCTTTTATTTTAAGTAATGATTCTGTTTATGGCTTTGTGTATATTTTTTATATGTATCAAACTGTATATCTACACTAAATTAAACAGAAATACTCAGTCACACATTGTCGGAAGATTGACTGAAAGCCTCGTCATGAAAATAAGAACATCAACCTGTACTATTCTAACATAGTACTGGGGGGGTAATTGTGTAACGCGAGACTATTGGTAGATTTTCGTGCAAATTTGCACTTGACGTCTGTCGGCTTCACCAACGATACCTGGAAGCCAATTATTATCGCAATCGCAATAACAATTCGGCAGGTACCGCCAAAATGGCACGAAAAATCACATCAAGGCGATACCAATAGTCTCACCTTTAGTTACACAATTAACCAGCTGATCATGGTATGACTATGATGATTTAACAATTTTAAACTGCAGTCTCAGAATCTTTTCAATAAGTTAATTAACCATCTAAAAATATTACACAAGTACCTGCTTATTAAGAATTATAACAAGATTGAGAATTTGAATAATTGTAACAATAATCTCCTGTTCACATCCTTATCTTTATTATTATTATAAATGTGCGTGTGTTTGTTGGTTAGCCCTTCTTTCACGCTGCATCAGACCGACGGATCGACGTCATTTTTGGCATAGAGCCTAATTACCATGAAGAGTGATATATATTTTATCCCGGAAAGACGCAAAATTCCCGTGAGATATCTCGTGGGGTTCCTTCGCTATAAAGGAATTTTACACGTTGGGATTCGCGAGAAATGCCTCGTAAAATGTAGTTCTCAGTTCGATGTATGTAAGCAATGTATGCAAACATGTAAATCAAACTTACATATACAATAATTATGTAAGTTGGTTAGCGAATATCTCGAGAATTCTACTTGTATTTGGCTGAGGTTTTTACTAGTCGACGGAGCCTACATTCTGGGAAAGTTCTGGGATAGAATACTTAACATTCTTTCAAAGTAATATGCATAAATATAGGTGGTTCTTTTTTTTAAATATAAATTCAGGAAATACTACCGTAGGTACTTGTGACCTTAATATTAAAACAAGTAGTAACTTGTGTCGCAACGGTGCCGTGCAATCAACATTATATTTTATAAATATGTAGCTTAATTCTTAATGTCAAATTTCGATGATTACTAGAATTTTAAAAGTGTTAGAGAAGTCACATGGGGGTTTCTGGTGCGTTGTGTCGTCGTACCGCTATGATTTTGACGTACATACTGAAAGCCACACGGGTGTCGCAATGCAACGCTGCTCTACGACGTCACCGCATCCCTCCCCGCTTCGCCTCCGGGTCTCCTTTACAGTTGCGCGTGCGTTGCATCGCCGCATGACTTCTCAACGCACCATTTGGCATGTCACTGAATTATATGTTGTACGCAACGCACCGGCAACGCATCGTGTGGCAGTGCTCTATTTAAGTGGCAAATATTTATATATTCAGTGCTTATGTGTACCAACATAAAATTAATTGGAGTTTTAGTAAAAGGCTTTAATGTGTGTCTTAAAACATCGAATACGACTATTGACTGTAATGTAAACATACTGTATTTATACCGTTTATAGTGTAATGCCAAACTAACAAAAAAGGTACATTTGAATCCTCTTTTTTTTCATTATTTTATTTATCCAGTTAAAACACCCGTACGAGAGTATTAGGGGATCATTCTCATTATTAACAAAAATGCCAAAATGTTATGTGGCACACCGATTCAATAAAGTACTTTTAAAATATTTGTCTTTGATTTATTATCCAAATTGAAATGGTTGCATTGCTACAACTCAAATGATTGGTTTTTCAGTCGGCCAGTCTGGGGTTCATTTCACGCGGCGGCTTTGCTTTTTCCTTGTTGAGGAATTCGGGACTTTGGGAGGTTTTCCATCCATACCCGGGCAGTTATCTCGGGATGTCAAATGTACCCCGGTATTTAAGCCTGCTTTTAAAGCAGTGTTTCGGTGGTCTTCGAATCAGTCGACCTAAGCTAGGCATAACAG
>DWLO01001839.1:0-13833 GCA_018245335.1 Dalla quadristriga | reverse complement strand
GCTTAAGCGATATGGTTTGGCTCAAAAGCGACGGAATTCAGGCACGCGGGCTTCCTTTCCCTGATTGTATTAAAAGACGTAAACTTTCCAGTGTAGGTAATCCTAATTATTATTTATTGCATCATATGACATGTTACGGTATGAAATTCAGCACAGCATGAAACCTGTTAGGGTGTCGCAATGTCATAAAAATACATTTAAAATACAATTATTACTTTTAATTATTATCAGTAAGTGTAACATTATTATACTTACTATTACCATCTACTACTATTAAAAGTGACCAATCCATCCCAGTACTTTCCACAAAATAGCTTTAGCTCGTAGGTAGGTACTATGAATATTATATTATAACATTAGATGTAATACGAGTGTAAAGCTGTTCGTCATTAAATCCGGGCAGAGTTTGCCTTCGAAAATCAAGTAGGTATGTAAATGTGTCGAGTTTCGGTAATTAATATGGACCCTAAATCAAGTCAAATTTGTTACTGAAATAGATTAGAATATGCTAAGTGAATACGAGTATGTCTGAGCATTGGAATAACCAAAGCTAATCTATCGGTTAGAATTCTATTTTAGATTAGAATTCTTATTAGATTTATTAGATAATACTGTGTAGAATTCGAATTTAAGCATCCGCCCCGACATAAAAACTCTGACAAAACATACCTTGTAAGGTCTCGGTGCATGTGGCTTAGTATGTCTCATAACGATCAGCGCAAGCATAGCGCCTCCATAGAAAATCCAGGCAGTAAAGGAGAAGAAGTCGATCAATGAGTCTATCGTCCCGTACAGCACCATCGCGACTGCTATCAGCGACTAAAAATAAATTCCAAATTATTAATGAAACATGCATGCTAAAATATAAAGAGAACAAAATTCTATTGGGACTTACATGGAAAATGAGTCCAGGTGCCGGAGTGAAACGGCGCACGTGGACATAAGACAAGATGTCCAGCAAGTGGCCCTCACGAGATGCAGCGAAACACAACCTGGTCAGAAGAGTTTAATAAGATATGCAATTTAAGGTTAAGAATGACCTATGTACTTAATAATTTTTCTAAGGTTTGAAATAAAATTTATCAACATTTTAAACAATAAAATTTATCCGTAATGACCTTTAGTATAACATATCTTTTTTATCTGAGAATACATATTTTATTTCATTCGCGCGTGATCTCAAAACTTATGACCACGGTCACAGGTTTCGTTTAGTCGGACACAAAGCATGGTCTTGACATACCGGAATTCATATGAAGTACATCTCACTATCCTTGTTGATGGTTATTAAATGTGCACGATACAATTATTTTAATTGTATGGGTTCATGTTAACGTGTATTTGCATCTAGCCTATTTTTCTGTAACGTGATCAATAGGTAAGCGTGCCGTATCTTTCTACTTGTTTTAATCTAAGGACATAGGCTACTCTTTATTCCGGATAAATGCTCGGTTCTTGTGAGATAGGTCTCGTGGGATCTCGCGGATCTCTCGTTATCCACAAACTAAATGGTATAAAGGAGCAGGATCTTACCTTCCAGCCACGAACAAGGTGCCATTGGCAGAGCCAAAGGTGGAGATGGTGACGGCCAGCGGCATGAGCCAGGCCACGGGCCCCAGCAGGCGGTTCCCGAAGGTGACGGCCACCGCCTCGCTGTCCGCCATCTCGCTGACCGACATCACCGCCAGGTACGACACGTTCACCAGCGCGTAGCACAGCGTCACCAGCGGGATGCCGATTATTATGCTCAGGGGGAGGTTCCTTCAAGCAACGCGTAAGGTCACATTATGTTTCATGCAGGACCGACGAAAAGGTAGACGGGGTTCGCATTTGAATATGGGTGTGCAAGGGCCACCATTTTGTCCCCGGCTTACATGGTCTTTTGTAAATGTAACTATCGATACAATGCACGACCGTGCACCCACTGGTGAGTGAAGCGGTGGGTGCACGGGTCATGCACTCTTTTACGGCCTCTTTTCAAAAACTCGAAGAAAAATGCAATATTCATCGAATATAAGGCGCTAAACTGGCGTTAACTTGGAACTTTTCAAGGCTATTAAAATATATTTCTAGGCAAGCGTGCCTCTTCATAGACCCTATCTAGCTTTCCAACGAGGTCATAATAAAACGCTTGCTTAAAGCTTGCTTGCTTTTTATTTCATGTATCTCTCTTAAATAACAGTATTTACAGTAATCTCTATCAGGCTGATCAAGACAATACTTATTAAACTTTTTTACACCACGAGCTAAAAAGATGATCAGTATCGAGAAATTTGTATTTAAAATCTAACCATGTCGTCGATTTTACGCTAATAAAACACAAATCTCACTCCCAAGATTCATCTTAATGCCCCAGCCTACCTATTATTATTAAGTAACCATTATAATAAAACCAAAACATACTAACCTGGAAGGATTTTTAATTTCCTCAGTGACATAATTGAGGTTATTCCAACCGTCGTAGGCCCAGAGGCCCGTGTAGAATGCGGTGGCAATGTTGCCCAGAGTCGCCGTGCTACTGGCGAAGTTTGGCTCCTGTAAATGTCGCGTATTACCTGCACCATACGACACAACCAACTGTCAGTCTATACCGAAATATTTCACCCATTATGGTTAGATGAATTATTATTATGAACTAGTTAATTTCCAAATATAAAATGCACTCGATTTTTTAACCTGTGTCAATTGGACAGTGGTGAACTGATGTTCCGACAAAAAATTGGAACAAATAATATAGGCGTAACATTATGTTGTAGGAATTTGGTATGGTGTCGGTTGTAGATAGTATTACCTAATATCAATTTATACGCTCCTCCGCACACGATGATAGCAATTGCCACAAGTTTGGCCGCTGTGAAGATGTTCTGTACGTTTGTAGCCAGATTTACACTGTAGCAGTTTACCGCCAGGATCATTACTGCAAAAAATAGCACCGATACGATTATTACTTGTAATTAGAATAGACAAAAAACAATTGTTAGTAATAGTCAGCGTATGAAGTTAATATGATTTTACAGTAGAAAATATAGAACGAGGCCTCTACGGGCGCTACGTAAAATTCGTAGCAACCGCTCACAATCAAAACTAAATTTAATTTAAGTAAAACGACACCAGTGCAAAAATAAAGCGAGGAGAAAGATGTAAAAGTAGATTAAAAAATGTTAACGACTCTTTGACGCAGCTGTGGAATCGTTATTAATACTGCGCCACAGAACGAATATTCATCCTCGATTGATAATACTTTCTTTTTACACGTGTTTATATTTCATAGTTTGAGCTAAGTTTACTATGAAAACCCACCTTTTTCTGCCTCTAAGTAGCGGTGATGCGTAGCTTATTTTCTGGCTTTTTCGGGACTGGATGGTTGCGTGTACTGATCGCGAAGCGTTCCAACAAAATCTTCAGTAGTAGCAACACATCCAAACCGTCCTCATGTAGGAGTGCAGTCCTACTTGAGTTTGGTCAAGTCCATGGGCTGTGGTGATCACATAATATCAGGGACGAGACGCTTATCAGCTAGTTTCATAATAATGATAATAAATGCACCGTACCGATGGCAATAACTGCTACGAGTTTGACGAGGGAATGCGGCGGTTCGCACTCGGACACGAACGGCTCTACCGCGTACTTGGCGAAACTCAAACATATTATCGCCATTTGAGAGGGCTTCAACACGAGAGTAGATACCTGTGGGCGACAGATGATGACATTAATTTAAATTAAGTACTATTACCATTCGCGTGGTGGACTATGGCGTGGCGTAACCCTTCTCATTCTGAGAGGAGACGGCCCGCTACTGATCACGAGATCAGTATGTTAGTAGACCGGTGATGAGTTGTGATGAGGAAGTACAATTAATGGATAAAGTGATTTTTTTTTCCTAGCAAATGTAAAAAACATATTTGATTTATTTCAATACCCACTTATTCATCGATACAAGATTTGTATACCGAGATACATTTTTCTAGATGCGACATTAATAGCAAATAACTTACCCATGAGAATAAAAATGCAGGGGGTCCACCGAATGCATCCATGAAGTATGCGTACTCAGCGCCTGAGGATGTGTTCATAGTCCCCAGTTCTGCATACGCGAGCGCTCCTAAATTAGTAAATAAATACAGTTTTAACAATAAAATAAATCAATGAAATAATGCATGTATGTACTTGTGAACCATGTTATAATTTGACTGAGTAATATAAGTTTGATTAACGAAAACTACTTAGTGACTGTGTGAGACTTATATATTGCAAGAAGATCAATATTTTTTTCCGTCCAATTGATTTTTTCAATTTCATTTAACTGTGTTGTACAAAAATTTTGAGAAAATAGAATGAATCAATAAAATTAACGTAGATTTCGACTGTCAAAAGAAAAAGTATAAAACAATTACCTAGCAGCGAAAGCAGGCCGCACGACATCCATATGATGAAGCTGATGCCCACAGAGCCCGTGCGCTCCAAGAGCCCAGAGGGCGAGACGAATATTCCAGACCCTACGAAAAAGGTACCATGTAATTACAATCATTGAAGCGACCCTTGAGCTTATAACTGACGAATCAAATCAAGTCAATACTTTTTATTTCATCATGAGGTAAATACATACACTTGGGAAACGTCACAACAGACGTCGCAATATATAATATGCAATTCGTTACTGATTCAAAAACCACTGACCAATTCCCTGTTAAAATTTGTTACAATTAATTCTATTACAACTTACTACTACTACAATGATTACTAGTATTTACTAACAAGAGTAGTATTTACTACACTAATAGTCCTAACTCCCACAGTCCTATTACTGAAGAATGCTTACTAACTAATATTCCCACTAACACCAAATACTAACAGGATCAACTAACTAACTAACAGTCCCTCGTATAGTCCTCTTCGTTTGTCGCAGTTGTCCATGGGTGGGAGTGGTTGGTGGGATACATGTCGTTTTCTATTCTTATCAAATATGAAAAAAAAGAATGTTTAATAGTTAAAGTCTTTCAATTCTATAAATTTAATTGTTACTTTATTAAGTGTCTGTTGTTCATTAAAAATTTAATTAATGTAGAAAAGAATTAGTTAGACCGAACTTTTGAAGATGACGAGTAGAACCTAACCAAAGGATAGGGAAGTTAAGCCTTTTCAAATAGGTCGTATGTCAACGAATACCAGAATAGTAGAATAGGTATCCATTATATTAACTGTATTATGTATTCGTAGTTTATCCTATCCTATTTGTTATAATTTGAATTGCACTAACATAACAATCAATCTTGGGTAATTTATCTAGCACAGCATCTATTTACATATTTCAGGCATATTCATATTTGAATTAGTTACATCGCTCTGAATTTGATTTGCCTATTTGTTTGAATATGACATTGAACTTGATTTGAATCATATGACAACGATGGATGACGCATACCCGCATCTGAAACAACAAGCATGTGATTCCACATGTCAAGATTTGTATGAGATTTCACCGTAGGCGTGAGCATTTTTTCAAATCGCGTGTATTCGTCATATTATATAAAATCAATAATTGTGTAATAAACATTTAACAAATACAGTTAACATACCTAGTTAAAGCTAAGATACATTACTATGGTAAATATTAGCACCTAACAGTAAATAATGAGACGCTGTGAAACGAACGCGAGTGAATTTACATTAACAAGTGTCGGATTTTGTTAGTTATTTGTTGTTTTGTAGTCGTACACATTAAGAGGTGCATACAGTATCACGGTCACGTACACATACGTGAATTGGCAATTCTCATGTATCCATTTTAAAAAAAATCTGACAACCCGCACTTGGCCAGCGCGGTGGACTATGGCCTTAGCCGTTCTCATAGTGACAGGAGACTCCTGCAGGTGATGGGTTTCTGATTATGATCTAGAAAAGTAACAGTTCAGTTCGACTTCCCTTAACAATTTGTACTTTGTACTAATAATAGTGATGACACTGACCATCACTTATTTAACCTTACTCAATTTAAATATCATATTCATGCCTGATTATCATTACACCAAACTAACCAGAGGGCGTATTTCTTGTAGAAGTAAATGACGGAACTTCCAAAGCTCTATAGCATCGTTATAGCTCTACAGACGGTAGAGCCACCGCTCTACTTAGCACTTCATAAATTTATGAACCAAAATCGATAGTCTCGCTCACGTATTTGTGTCTAACAAATTTTAACGTAGTTGATAGTGTATTTCACTTGCGTCTTAATGCTCTACAATAGGGAGTAAAGCGTCCTGTGGTCTTCAAAAATGTAGGTATGTAGTGGAATCAAGTCGTACTTGTGTTCTTACATAAGTAGTGTATAATATCTACGTACACTTTAATTGAATGTCTGTACCGTTCCCAACTCTGTAGAAGTAAAATACATACCAATCATAGTGCCGACGATTAGAGCCACCCCACTGAAGAGTCCCACCCGTCTCTTGAGGTGAACAGGGTCGTCCGGAGCTGCGTCCGACCCCTCCAACTGCGAAAATATTGCTAAATCAGTTTTAGAATATCAGCAAAACACTTTCTTATTTTTTTCAGGTAATATTAAGAGAAGTTTAGGTCACTGTAGGTATTAGGTACCAATTTGCTATTATATATAACATATGTAACGTGTAACGTACAGTACTTACCGTCGACTAAGACGGTAACTATAGATTAAACGTGACGCCTACGTGGCGCGTTGGTTAATTACCCTGCCGACGAGCCGTAGGTCCCGGGTTCAATCCCCGGTAGGAGCAAACATTTATTTGGCAGATAAATGTTTGTACTCGGGTATTGGGTGTGTTAAATTGTATTGTTTTCTGTATGTGTCCGCCAAAGCAACACAGGGAATCCTAGTGCGGAGGTGAGAGTGTGTAAGCGTTTATTTATTCATTTAAATATCTTTACCGTGGCAGGTTTTACTAAATCAACATGATTAGAGGTTTCAACATTATTGACTTAAGTACATTATGTTTATGGGGTAAACCCTTTCAATTATCCCAGTCTAGTAACTGTAGTATTCTAACTGTAGTTATAATAAGTAATAACCACCTTTTGTCTATTTGCGCTTTTAGCACAATGTTATTATGCCTTAATTTGTTTTGGTATTTAATTTTGTAGACCCAGCTTGGATTCTTAAATGCAGTAAGTGATAAAAGCCGTATTGACTATTGTATACACCTATTTTGTGATTTCCGATATTAAAAATAGTTGTTTAAATCATTGGCGAAAACTGAATTAAAAACCCGCTGAGAGAGTAACGATTATAAAAATAACAAAAGTTTCAATGATGCAAATAAAAGAGGAATGTAAACGATGTAAATGTTTCGTCGGAAAAATTATAGATTAAAATCCTCTGCAAATAGTGACTACGTAAATCTTTATTGCAGTAAGTTTATACCTCATGCCGTCTACAGCTCATCCAATGCTATTGACGCTTAAAATTTCTACATTGACAATGCGTAGATCAATTTGAAGAATTTTAATTGTCGTATTGGCATAATTTATTAGGACAATTCTTGTTCAGTATATATTGGTTTGCTATGCGCAATATTTGATGCATTTGGCACCATTTTTCAAAAGTACTGCCAATAAAGCTATATATGGAGGTAAAAGTTGACTTTCTAGTCTAGATTTATTCTATCATAAGTCCTTCAACTACTGCAATCTGTCAATGGAACTCCCTTTCTTAAACCATTCGTCACGCTGTTTCCCTAAATTCCTT
This sequence comes from Dalla quadristriga, assembly GCA_018245335.1. Taxonomy (NCBI): domain Eukaryota; kingdom Metazoa; phylum Arthropoda; class Insecta; order Lepidoptera; family Hesperiidae; genus Dalla; species Dalla quadristriga. The sequence goes on along the minus strand of DWLO01001839.1, from coordinate 6,113 downwards.
CAAAGCCCAAGTTAAGGCTAACTACTTGCAGCTTTAACTTGGCTACTTCTTATCTCCTTCTCTATTAATTGTATCTGCCTATCATCCTATAATAATTACGTACATCTGTTGCCGTATCATTTATATATTTATAAGTATTTATGTTGTAATATAGTGTATATATAACATCTGTTATCATACACCGTATTATAAAATATTTATGTATAATACAGCATATAGAATACACCGCGCCTCCGCCATCTACATATAATTACTTTAATCCATTCCCTAAGTTTGTCTGGAAGAAATCGCTTCTTAGTGATAAGACCGCCTTTTGTATATCGTATTTTTTTGTTTCGTAGCGTGTATGTTTTGTGTATCGATGATGTACAATAAAGTGTATTATTGTTATTTATTCAATTGAGGACCACGTGATACGTAGGGAATATGAATAAAATATAAGCACAACGGAATCAAATGATACCACACCTGATGGTATCCAATGTAAGTATTACATGCAGTCTTAAGAATTTCAAACAGGAAGACCTATTGTTAGGAGCCAAGTAGGTATGGAAACTGACACTTGCTCATTGCATCGAAGCTTGTGTATGTGTATGTACAAACTTTTCTTGTTGTTACATGAACCGAATGTGTTATTTTTGACACAGATACCTTCACATTCAGGGTTGCGTAGGTCTACAAAGCGCTCTATACAATCAGTTATTCTACATGTCTACATGTCACGTGACCCAGTTCTATTGGAAAGCGATCACAAATGATCTACTCTTGAGAACTTGCCGAAAGTCGCTTGCTGGCTACCGACACCTCAACAGACCGAACCGAAACGCAAAACGCAACGCATTTCACGGCCGAAAAGAGAGTAGCGGTGTCGGTACCACCACCTGCTTAGGTCATATAGGTCCTTCCATACACATTTAAGCATACCTACGGACTCGGAGGTCCGTCTGGCCATGAAAACACGCTGCTAAATTTACTCAATCACGTTATAAATACACGCGGAAATTCCTTTAGTTTTTCTTCAATTTTGTCTTTCTGTTACAATAACACATGTTATCACATGTACATTCCTTTCTGCAGTCGTCTATACAATTGACTTTCCAGTTGGTATGAAAAATCAATCGATTAATGCGTTATGTTATAATACAACCTAAGAATATGCGTAAATATTTTTAGAACAGAACCTATTGAAAATCTACAATCGGCAATAAGTAATCGCAATCATCTCATGCAGTTTTTAAATAAAGCTTTAGAAGAATAGAAGCACTGGACTTTGTGGAAAAGAATTATTCGTATATGGCCAACAATAAAAAATTCTACTTGCTGCTGTCAAGTGGAGCTTATGAGCTCTAAATACGTAATGCAAGCACTTCAAATTGAAACGCCGCCGACTCAGTCCAATGGAGACTATGCATAATAATATCTATGCATATATACCTATCGATGGCTTTGTTTCTCTCTCTATGTTTAAAATGTACGTTCAGATAACTGTGCATATTGTTGGCCGTACTTACAAGATATAGTAGGTGCCTATTGTTTAGATTTTTTACGATGCCAATAGGTACAGGATCAATAAGATTAAGAATAATATTGTGTATGAAATTCCTGTGAAAATTGACGTTAAAACAATTTACATTATAATTGATGAATCAATTAAAGGTATAAAACGATTTGATTGACATTCAATACATAGGTTAAGTCGTAATCAAATAAATCATAGACCTGAAGCATAGATCAAGTCACGTAAACATGGTAATGAGTGATACAGATAACATGGTAAATAGCATTATGAATACTTTAGAATACTCTGGGCAATGTATATCGAACAAATAAGTATCATGTGACTCAATCACTTTGATCGCGAATATGAATCATGATTTATTGTTCTTGTAACCTTCTTGTAAGATGGCTATTCTTAGTTTTCCATGTATTGCTGCGGTTATGTTTTATTAAAGCATTGTTGTGTGCCCACAGGTTGCGATGACGCAAAAATAAACTATATTTTAGGTAACACAAGTTTTTTTAAAAGTAAATCTGCGATAGATAGTGCGAAGCAAAGGCTAATATTCGGTCTAAGCCATTATAAGGATCACGCAACGATCAAAATCTACGCGATACGGTAATGCTTCGTGCGAGGTATACAAAATATCATCGTTATCTTCCTCTCCTAATTAATATCACCAACTTGGGGTCAGCACAACATCACAAATTAATATTATAAATGCGAAAGTGTGTTTGTTGATTTGTTCTTATTTGACGCGGCATCGTAGTAACGAATTGACGTTTTTTTGCGTATTGAGATATTTATAGATTGAAGGACATAAGCTGATTTTACTTCAGAAAATGTACGGTGTCTGTGAAATGGATTTGGCAAATTGATACGGGTGGAGTCGCGAGAATAGCCAGTTTTACGTGTAGCAAATTTTTTTTGTAGATATTTTAAGACGAAAGAAAAATGCATAAATAATCCAGAGCATAATTACCTAGTTAAGCCATATTTTTTAATAACTATCCTTGATTACTAGAATCTGTCAGTATACCAAGTTAAGGAACGATACAATAGAACTGTGAATAAAAGAGTATAAATTGAGTATTAAATAGTAATAACGGCATCTAATAATGTTAAAGCTTCAGAATTTGCTGCGTAGCAACCGTAGCATCGCTGCTACCGCTACGAACATTTCATTGAATGGCACCATGGAGGAATTGCAAAATATAGTATTTTTATATTTACTTTTAAACTTTTATGTTTTTCTTTTAAATACTCAGGCTGAATTACTATTAAAGAAGAGAGAGAGAGAGAGAAAGAGAAATCGGTGCTTGATGCTTTATTTCCGTTACTATATTTATGAACTGGTTTATAATTTTCTAATGTTTTTCAATGCATGTTCAACATTCGGCAAGTTCTCTTCATAGCCAATGGACTAAAAATTAAACTACACACAACGTTATCACATATCCTATTATCTTATTACTATACATGAACCTTTTACATTAACATAAATAACTAATCACATTAACGGCACGAGTTCTCGATTACGTGTAAATACTTTTGAAGGACTGATAACCGACGGGGAAGAAAGGTCCTCGAACCACAGGCCGCCCTTCGACAAGATTCAGACTGTCGTCCTGAAGAAAACGGCGGAAAACCGCTGGATTCAGAGGGCACAACTGGTCGGAGTGGCGTTGATTGCGGGAGACCTACATCCAGCAGAGGAGACCTCTACCAGGCTGATGGATGAATGGATGAACTTTTCGCCCCGCACGCGTAAGATGTGTTCTAAGGTTTTCTCCGTGGACTATAGCATGAGGTTTTACAAAAACGGTGCAAATAGAGCTATTCTTCAGGGCCAACAACGCATTGGAGACGCCTCTGGTGTTGCTAGTGTCTATAGGCGACGGTGACCATCAGGTGGCCTGTCAGCTTGTTCCTTGAGCTACAATTTATTAAAAAAAAAGGCCAGTTCTCGCTCGTTATGGTATGGCGTGGCAAGTAAAATACCTGCTTAACCGTGAGTTGCGTTGTCGATGATACTGATGATATAAAGCTATGTTTAATCTACTTTGCAATAATCCGCGAGTAAAACGTATGGTGGTGTTTACTTTCATTCATATAGTACCTCCCTCCCTTCCACATAGGAAAACATGCACATGCAACAATGAAAATATACACCAACATACATACCACCACTACGTGTTTCGCCCCAAAACAGGGCATCGTCAGGGTAATTACACTACAGTACTCTGACGGTCGATCACAAAGATATGCTAATACTAATTATGTTGTAAACTGGTAGACTAATAAGATTACCTTGTCTCCTGGGTTGGCGTTGCCGTCGGTGAGCGCTCCCGCCGCGCTGTCCTCGGCGTCGCAGTTGGCGGAGCACCCGCGCCATACCAATCCGCCTTCGCGTGCACTCCCTATGAAAAGAACACACGAATTTTAAAATTGTCGTCGACCGAAATGGTGCGGAATTATCCAAATACATTCCGACGACCCCGTATCCCCGCGGGTAAACAAGGAGGTCATCAACAAATCAATCGTGAATATTCATTCTAATGAAAAAAATAGAACCGCCACAAACATGAATGTGAAGAGAGGGCCAAGTTCGTCACATACGACGTTCGGAGTGTTAAGCATCGCCAATAAAATAGTTGAGATCGGAATGGTTGCTGACATGGTCAACACTCTTCTATTCTATAAGAAAAATTGTTACGTTGTTATAACCTATCATATTTATTAAATTTGGGAGTGTTCGAGGGGGCCTAATTCGACATGCAGAATTGCAAATATGGAGGTCTTATTAATTTGAGTTATCTGGGTTGAAAGTAGCTCGAAATCGTTCGTGTAATTATATAGGTATACGATATGCCGTGCTTTGCTCTGGTCTTTCCAAACTTGGCTGACACACTTCCGTGTGTCTAGATTATAAAAGTGAAAACACCGAAACATTAACAACGCAGAACATATAAACTATGCTATGATTTCAACATAAAAACAACCAATAATCACGATAACACTTGCCAAATACTTGCTACTTTCAGAGGATTAGACTACAATTCTTTAGCTATTTTATTACAAAATATTTGAGTGGGAATTTTTAATCGACCTTGTAATACGATAAGTTTAGATGTTTGCCATTTATAGAGCCACTTCAAAATCACAACAGATAAAACTTCATAAAACTTACGATTTTATATGTCAGGTCAAGAGCAGTGCAGTACTCATTTCAGGGGTTTATTCTGGTAGTCTGGTTGTGCGATTTACTAACACGCGTCGTCGTCCGTCGAGGACACGAAATATCTTCTTTATTTTTGTTGAAGATCGTAAATAACGTGTTTTACAATGTGTTCGGTATATTTTCACTTTGGTAATACGGTTCAGGTGTGTTGTGTAATCTTTAGGGTTTCGACGTTACGAATTTTCTTATAGGTTGAACGGTTGAACCCTATTGTTTTGCTAACGATGTCCTTTCGTCGTTACTAACTACTATGGAAATAATCTATCAACTTTGAATTCACACGTCCTGGGTATTGGCCCCAATGATACAAAGTATGATGTAGTAATGAGTATGTCACAGTAATTTACTACAGTAAAATTGATCCAAAAACTAAAAGGGGCACCACCACACATAGAAAAATGAGGCGTTTTTCAATTTCATAAAAATAACATTTACAGTGGTCATTAATCTGTCAACCAGACTACGAATTGAATCGCAGAACCTCTTAAAGACCGAAACAGATTTTAGCATTTATATTCAAACGTAGAAATAAGGACTTCTACCATACTTCAAAGCTATTTTTAAAATAATTTGCCTTATATTATAGAAATTACCTATTGACGCCACCATGATGTGGCGTCAATAGGTAATTGCCGTGTGGATCCCGGTTCCGATCCCCGGCCGGGGCAGAGATTTATTTGGCAGATAAATGTTTGTACTCGGGTCTCGGCGTTAAGCTCTGTTGTTTCTGTTTATGTCAGCCACCCACAAGACATGGAATGCAAGTGCAGGGGTGTGAGTGTGTTAGCGTTTATTTATTTATTTATATTAATGCAGTAGGTAGTAAGACACGCGACGCAAGGACGATCGATCGCCGACACCGTGGTATGTGGGATATTGATCGCGTACACAGACGTCTATCAGTGAGCCGTTGATCAAACACACAATTAGCCGTACCCGATATTGATGCTGACTGTTTTATAATAGACGAGTCTGCTATTTAGAACGTAACCACATGTTACCTACTAATAATCATTGGGTAGGTAGTAGATCCTGTATACAGTTCGCCCGGGGCAGTACCCCCCCCCCCCTTTTCTTATGTTGACCCTGGCGTCTACTGAATCTTAAGAAAAGAAAGATTATTGATGTTAATAAGCCTGATTTTCGTCAAATAATCTTATTATTTATAGATGTAATAAAAGAAATCGTATCCAATAAAATATGATATCAAATTGAAATTTGTCGCACTGTTGTGTAAATTTATCATAATGATCGCAAATTATCGCGATATGTTAACTGCAACAATACTTACGTATTATGATTTACGCAATTAAATTAAGGTTTAACTTGACCGTGTATAATTTTGCTATATACCTATATTATGCGCATTGTACC
>DWLO01001838.1:0-13834 GCA_018245335.1 Dalla quadristriga | reverse complement strand
TGCGACAAACGTCGAATAGGACTGTGCGAGGGACTGCTGGTAAGTTAGGTAGTCCTGTTAGGATTAGGTGTTATTTGTTGATAGGTCGACGGCCCCAACGTATAAAGCGACATGTCATACACCGAGGTTTACAGGAGAGCGTAATTAATGTTTAAATCGCTCTAGAAATAATCCTCAGCCGAATTTTTTTTTTTAATTCTGTACTATTATTAATATTTTTTAGTAATAGGATGGCGGGTGTTAGGACGGTTAGTGTAAGTTATCACGGTTAGTAAATATTAGTAATCGTCCAGTTAGTAATCGTTAGTACCTAATTGTTCTATTTGAAGTGTGAAATGGCTTTTTCAGACAACTTTGATAACATTACAAAGAACTCTACCATTCAGTACGAACTCTACCATGAAGGAAAACATCCAAAAATGTATCCTGAAATATTTGTAGCGTAGCTTTTTTAATATATTTTTCTGGAGTACCTAGTTACTTACTAAACCTGGTATTTACTACGAGTACCAATTCGTATTTTTAAGAAAACATCGTTTAATAAACATGAAAAACAAAAACTTCCTATAAAGATTGAGAAGTAATTATTTCAATAAATTATAACTTTAAAATTGAATTTTAGCATTTCCTACCTACTTTGCTTCGCAAAATTGCGAAGTGTTTGCGTGAATTTAAATACATTCAAAGTTTTCGTTGGCAACAATTAACTACCTACATATTCAATGTAAAATGCAAATAATGCAATAATCAGATCCGGACATCGCGATTGTTAAGTAAATGCTAAGCACGTTCCTATTTTTTTATTTTCACAAAACGTGCGTGTGCGTCTTGGAATCAAATGCCAAAGAAAATATTTAAGCCTCAATAAGTAGTATTTATCATAATACGCTCCTCGCCGCGGTCAGATTTACAATTAAATATAAACATTTGCAGCGATGACTTTGACTAGGTATTAATATATAATTATTTGATTTATTAGTTTACAAAAATAAATAAACGCTTACACACTCACCCCGTACTAGGATTTCATGTGTTGCGGGTGGTTGACACACAGAAAACAACACAATTTAACGCCTAAGACGCGAGTACAAATATTTACATCCCAAATAAATGTCTGCAACGGCCGGGGATCGAACCCGGGACCCACAGATCGTCAGTCAGGGTCAGTGAAGAACGCGACACGGAGCCATCGGAAAATTTCCTCTGGGTTAGATACTGTTTTTCTTCATTTCACAAGCCTCTCATCGGACTATCCTTAGAACAGACATAAGACTAGGGGATTATAATTAGTCGGAATATTGTACACGCCTTTAATTAACCACGTAAAGGCGCAGGCTTCATTATGGTATCAATGTTAGGCACTCCCTTAAATATGTAGCAACAATGTGGCCTTACCAATTTACCATAGCTTATACGTGAAGTGTACCTACATCAACGAATCAATACTAATCAATATTATAATGATGGCAACAAATTGCCAAGAGTTTATAAGTTAACATTGAATGGTCGGTAAATTACAATGTTATGCAGTGAAAATATTTAGTATTCATAAAACCGCGTACACTATAAGTGCACTAGGATAACCAGATATGTTAGGTTTATATTATTTGTGAATTTACGGTTACGAGGATTTTAATAAGTAAAAACCTTTATAGACTTCGACCATTTATGTTGTATCCTGACTTGAGTAAGTACATACTGTATGTACCTACTATTAATGGAACTATTATTAAAATAACTTAATAGTAGTACATTAAAGAACTGCGGTACATATTTATTTAAATTAAAAAATAAATAAACGGTTTATATTAAATAATTTCCCTTTATTGAATCCATAGAAAACAGTGCTTATAAATTGTTTGTAAAGACATGAAATGTGAACGTATGTACATTATATCGCTAGTTACTAACTTCTTCTTATTCTGATTTATCACAAATTAACTGCACTACCACAGTCTTAATAATATGCAACTTAAATTATTAATTAACATTCAAGTTCTTATATTTTTATTTCAAACCATGCAACGCTACCATCTTCGATGGTATAATTATATAAAATTTCAAACAATTTCATTGGTGATGTCAACAGACCAAATATCAAATATATATTTCGCTATACTATTGAATGTGAATTGTTAGGCACCTCATTTGTAATACTACCCTACCTACTTTACACTTCCTACCACAGAGTAACACAAACTAAACTAAAGTTCTTTGTTCTTAAGTTTTCCATGGCGAAGCGAATATCAGGGAGCCGCAGGTAAGTTTCCTACGGACTTCATGAGGTGGTAGCAATGTGGCAGGCGACTTCTGTGGCCGATTTTCTGTAGCGTGGCGGCAGCCTGGGCCAGCATGCCCGCGCGCTCGCCGGGCGCGGCCAGCACTGCCGCCGGCAAGTGTTTGCACGCCATGTACAAAGCTACGGCACGTTCGCCTTCACCGCCACCGCCTTCGAGAGACCGTTCTGTCAACAACAAAAAAATGTTTGAGATTTTTAAATAATGTTTTGTTAATATGTTTTTTGCGAAGTCTTTCTTTTTTATGTTATAAGTATAACAAACGGTCCCACCACCCACTGCCGCCCATGGACATTTCTGACAAACCACGAATAAGTCTGTACTAGGGACCGTTAGTTAGTTAGTCCTGTTAGTATTATATGTTAATAGAAATTATAGTAAGGGGCTCAAATAACCACAATTCAAATAAAATTAATAGTTTAACAACACTACCCGACCTACACTTTTAGCATGACTGCAATAATAATATTTATAAACACACACTCAGAAACACACAGAAAACACAGCACAATTTAACGCCCAAGACCCGAGTACAAATAAATGTCTGCCCCCACCGGGGATCCAACCCGAGACCCACAGCTCGTTAGACAGAGTCGCTGACCAACGCGACATGGAGTCATCGAAAAATTTCTTCTGGGTAAGATACTGTTTTTCTTCATTTCGCAAGCCTCTGTCATAGGTGTATCCTAAGCACAGACATAAGACTAGGTGATTATAAATAGCCGGAATATTGTGACCACCTGCAACTACTTATAGTCGAGTCGTCCATGAATTATGAATTCATCCTCTGCAGAAATGGGCGTGGCGGTGGTACCTCTCCGGGCGAACCGTATTCAGGGACGTGGGGGTACTGACCTTTGCCGCAGATGATGGAGGAGCGGTTGAGCCGCGGCCGCAGCGAGCCATCCAGCAGCTGCTGAGTGCGGCGCGGCGCCGCGCCCGCCATCATGCGGCACACCGCCGACTGCAGGAACACGCGCGACGTCACCCACTGCGGAGGTTTCATCTAATTAACAGGACACGTTTAGCATCTCTCTCGCTCTAACATCGTAACATTTTGTTATGGACACAATGTCGACGGAAATTTCGCTCGTCTACACACCAAGCTGTGGTACAGATTTCGCCGAAGAAGATAGTCTTTTTTAGAGGATACCTTGAAAATGAAAAGGTCGGATCGCGGATCAATCACGGAGAACTATGGAGCTTTAAAATTGCAGTGATGCAACTATTTCATGTACATACATTGTGAGATGGTTTAAGTGAGCGCGCGCTCAAATAAAAATCAACCAAAGTGGCAAACATCATTGTAATTGATAGATGATTTAAGAAAATTATTTTGTATTCTTTTGAAATGATTACTTACTATGTTTTAAAAAGGTATACGTGAACTAATTCTAGAGTCTAGAGTCTAGAGATACATGGATAAATATATACATATTTGTATGTTTTATCGTTACGAGACGAAATTATGATAAAGTTAATCTTGCAATTTGCTCTAATGAGCAGGTGGCGGCTAATCTGGCGCGTGATCCTATGGACGACTTCAATTCATCGTTCTTGCGGTCTTAGCCTCGTGGCTTCCGCGGACCGAGTAAAATGTTTGTGTACAACGCGCTACGAGACTTACGGACTTCGTAGTTTCGTTTTCTCGCATTCACAAACAAATCGCACAAGCGGTCAAGTCGTAGCAAAAGGATGCGTGCAACTACCCGTTCCACATTTTCCGGTGTTCCAGATCCCCGCCCTGGGTTGTAACGTCCAGCACTTGTAGTTACCGGCAAGTGGTTGGAGAGGCGGCGCAGCGAGTGAAGGTCACGCTGGAAAGCACGCAGTTGCGCGTGCGCAGCCGGCTGAGACAGCGCGCCCGCGCCGCGCTCCCACGCGCCGGCGCGCACCTCCAGCACCCAGTCGCAGCACAGCACCTGCATCAGCTGGGGAACCCGCAACATAGTATCCTTACTAATATTATGAAGGAGAAAGTGTGTTAGTTGGTTTCATGCATAGATATAGTTTATGGGCCGGACGGATATAGGCTACCTTTTATCCCGAAAAAAAACCGCGGTGCCTGTGGAATAGATAAGGGAATTTTACGCGAGCGGAGACGCGGGCAAAGTCTCGAATAAAAATAGAATTTAATTCACATTCAAGCCCCCGCACTTTGGATTCAGAGTTCCGAGTAGCGCACACTCGCAAAACAAAATAATTGTCCTGAACAAAATCTAAAATCTTCCGAATAAATATCTGCGCAGGCCCGGAATAGAATGCGGGACCAACATTGCATCAGTTGTAAATGTACACGGGACACTGTAAATGCGTCATGAAGTAGACGCTTGAAGCGCGGCATTTCGAATCAAATCAAAACAGGCCGTCGAATAAAGAGCTTCAAGCGAAGCATGGGCAGTGATTGACGCACTCCTCGACTCATTTCAGCCATTTTCTAATCGACGCAACTTCATAATAAATATAAGTCAGTCAACATATTGCGACTTGGAAAGATACTATCGCTATATCTGTTTTTATACGAGGCAACCTCTAAGTCATTAGAACTGGCAACGCATCCGTGGCAGACTCTTATTAGGACTGTGGTTCTGTTAAAGATTGTTTACAGGAATCCATGCGCTACAGTTGCCATTTAGCATCAAGTTGAACACACAGCCGCCTGGCATAACATAACAAAAAATATAACAACACAAAATAAATCATAGAATAAAAAGTTAAAATAAAAAATGTCTTCCACTGAAGTTTTAAGAAGCAGACGATTGCGACTGAAGCGAGAATTGCCTTGTAGTAAGATTGCACAGTCTGTGGAACGAGTGCAATGCAACTACAATGCACTCCCGCGACAGTCTTCAGTTTCTTCTTTTTCTTCATTTGATTCGATTCGATTCTTTTAATATGAATCTGTATGAATTGGCAAGATTAAAATAGATAGTAAGCCAATGTTATTAAAGATACTATATGAGAAGCAATAAGCTTAGAAATTAAAAAAATAAATTATAAATGATTAAATGTTATGTCAAAATGCACGAATAAAAAAGTTATGTGGTTGAAATTGGAATTACTTCAAAACAATAAAGACGTAAATGTATTCTCACCATCATGAGTTGCGTCGGTTTTCGGCAGCAGTAGTAGGCCAAGGAATCCGCTAATCTGGCGCCCGCGATATCACACACCTGTTAAAAACAAATAAAATAATAGAGAAATAATATACGAAATCCTTACTTATTATTATAAATAAAGGGAGTTGGGCTGTTTGTTCTACTTTCACGCTGCAACAGAGCGACGGACCAACGTGTATTTTTGCATAGAGATAGTTTATGTCCCAAAGACCGACATAGGATGCTTTTTATTCCGGAAAACGCACGGTTCCTGTGGGATAGATAAGGGAAGTTTTCGCGGGCGGAGCCGAAGTCAATGCGTCGACTTTGTATACAACATTATACTTCTGAGCTGATTCTACAACATTATACTTCTGAGCTGATTCATATGATACATGACAATTATGATGACGATTTATTTCACGTTTACACAATGTCTAGTCGCCGTAGCCACTAGCTGTAGCCGTCTAATCTCTTATAATAAAAAAAATAAAATCGTATAATCTCTTATCGTGAACGATGAAGATTTCTATGATGTGAGATCGCAATCATGCAAATTAAGTTAGGTGGAGTGCAGTATGTACTAGGAAAGGTGGGCAATTTATTTTCTTCCGCTAAACTAGGATAAATAGTCTATCTAAAATCGAAAATTACTATATGGCAATTGATAGCATTAGAGTAATAGCGGTGTACACCCGGGCCTTATTGTGGCAAGATCAGTTGATTACAACGGAACATAAAAAGAGTTACCAGCCAAAGCGCCTGTGTTTTCCCGCTATAACCGAATAAAAAAAAAACAAATACCTTAAATAATGATGCAATAACGTTTTGGCAGCTGATGACTTGGAGAAGACAGCCGGAGAATACTGTAGATCCAAAGAGCTCCTGACTCGATCGATCACACATACCGGACATACCTTGAGTATAGTTTCAGACGTCTTCTCGATCGACTGTTCATCGCGACACTGAGCAAGGCTGAGTAGTCCGCGCCGGCTTTTGTACGCCATTAACAACGCCCTACAATAACAGTACAACAGTTATAATAACATTAACAAAGACAGTTTATAATAGTCAAGACAATAGTTATTGCAGCCAAGCATAAACTATACACCGTGTTTAATAAACTTGGCTATGATTATAATTCCTAAGTCCTAATTAGATGTCGTCATCGCGTCGTGAGAACTGTGCCATTGATATAGACATCTAGGCGGTTAAGAGGAATTTGGACGTCCCTATAATTAAATACTTATGTTATATTTAAAAAATACAAAAACAAAAGACTTTAGATTTTAGTATTTCTTTCGTAGTTTGGAATATCGTAAAAGAGCTTCCAAGAATTAATCTCAAGTTGATATTGCATTACGATTGTGACGTGTATCAATTCAATTGATGAAGACCATCTGAAGGTTTGTTTATACTGTATATATATTGTTTGAACTTATCTTACGGCAGTTCCGACGAAAAACACAAAACGAAAATCGTTGAATGTAATCTAGAAATGATGTAAGTCTAGACTCGGATCCCAAGCCAGAACACCATTGAGCAGGGTCAATGCTCGTATCAGTGGTGACCCTCTTACCATCACCAATCTGCTTCACCAAGGTTCATTATATACTTGTACATTATATACTAAGATTGTTACCCCGGCAAAGGATCTTCAGAGCTAGCGAGCGGCTCAGGCAGCATGTTTAACTTGTCCACTATCTCAGCCGCCTTGTTGGTGTCGGCCAGCAACCACGTGGCGGCCACGCCCACGATATTGGCCCACCACTCCATCACTGGGTCCCAGCATCCTGGAACATTTTGAATGATACTGAATAAATAAACACATACACATGTGTTTGTCTATTGCAATATATTTGTGTGGCAACCCTGTACAGCGCAGAATATGTCGGTTAGTGCATTCGTCTTTAAAGGCGACTGTGACCACTTACCATCAGTAGGTCTATTAATTTGCTAAGTTAGTAAAGGTTTTATATAATAAAACAATTTTCCCAGCGACTCTGCTTTCATACATTCCCACATCGATCCCACAGGATCCGTGCATTTATCCGGGATAAAAAGTAATCTTTGCTACTCTCCGGCCCCTAAGCTGCCTAGGCAAAAATCATGACGATCTGTTGCTTCGTGAATAAAGGACAAACCAACAAGCAACTGTCGCATTTTTAATAATAAGAAGTAAGGAGCAAACCCGTGTGATGCGGCGCGTCGGTGGAGACGTCGTCGGAGATCAGCTTGACGAGGTCGAGAACGTCGCGCGTGGTGCCACGCTCGTCCACCCCGAGCAGGATCAGCAGGCTCTTTTGCAGCAGCTCCAGGTGGTAGGCCTTTAAAAATGTTTAATTTTCTTCTCAAGTCGTAGGTATACTGTAAAGAGGTTGGCATTGGCTGGAAAGTGACGATGATCCGGCCAGTTGAACAAAATAAGAAGATAGAAGTCTGTCAAGTATTGAAAACCGAATGATAAAAAGTGTGACATAATTGTAGTATGGAATTATGGAGAACACTGTTCAGAAGAGATTCTGAAAGTTGTATGGTGTTACATCTATCCCCGTATATAAAATATCTATAACAATACGTTGTCAAACGAGAGAAGAGGAAAGAGGTCAAGGTACGATGTGACCGGATAAGGACTCATTGAATGAATATCATTGGCATAAAAAGTGCCGGGATAGTCTTGAATAAGAGCCATCGGATATAAAGTCCGATTTTTATCCATGTTCTCCTATCTTTATCTAGCTATCTATAGCTTGATTATCAGCGAAACCAATCAAGGTTTTGTGACTCATCGGTACGAGAGCCGCAATTTTATTAAGAGAGGAAAAGGAGTCCTAAGCAGCGCTAACTGAAGGATAAGCTTGAAAAGGTGAAAGGTTGAAAAATGTGAAAAAAGTGAAGCTTGAAATAAGGTTGCCAAAACAGATAATTTTGCCTGAGAAACGTCTGGGCGAGATGGGAAGGCAAAACGAGAACAGCGGCAAACAGTAGGCGAGCCACATAGAGGAGAAAATGTTGTACAAAAAAACCTAATTTGACTCTCCTGCCTGTGCCTGTGTTACGAAAGCTGAAGCGCAGGAATGTTTCTCGGCCCCTGTAACTGAAAGGTTTACAGGGGCATGGTAGGTAGCTGGTATGTAGGAATGTAGCACGATGACGTTTAAACGATGATAGCCGAGTGGTTAAGACTGCGGCCTCCTACTCAAGGGGTCTGCGGTTCAAATCCCAAGCCTACATCTTTTCTAAGTTCTATGCGCTGTAAGTAATTGAATATCTTTTGCTTTCTGTGAAGGAAAACAACGAGAGAAAGTTTGCATGCCTGAGAGTTCTTCATAATGTTTTCCAAGGCACGTAAAATCTGCCATTCGAACTTGGCCATGTGGTGTGGTGGTGTTGGCTCAACCTTTCTCATCCGGAAATGAGACCCGTTCATAGTGATGAGTTATGATGCTGATGAATTTAGCTAGAGTGTAGCTCGAGTGTATCACCACTCACCCGCATGGCATAGGCGAGCGGGTCGGCGGGGTCGGGCAGGCGCGAGAAGAGCGCAGCGGAATGCGCGGCGGCGTACGGCCATCGGCGCAAGCGCAGGAAACGACGCCCGCGCGCGCTCGCCGCCCAGCGTAGCCGCACCGAACTGCCACCCCACTCCGCGCCGATGCGACGCAGGTACCATCTGGGAAAAGGGGATCTTTTTCTTTTACTAACAATTTCAGCAGTCACCTTACCACGGTGGCTCCAACTCAAAAATCATTCTTTTATGCTGCTCATAGGTCTGTCCCCATAGTTAATTGATAGAGCACAAACTTTATTTCAATTCAATTTTTATAAACGCTAAACGTATCCTAAATCACGCTGTCTGAAATTTTAGATCGATAGCTAGCCTGGGCGGACAGCGCCATATATAATTATAGCAAAAAAAACTGTTATTCGTCCCTTGAATTACAAACACATAATAATAATATGCTGAACAATGTAGTTATTTGTTAAAAATTTCTTACAAAATATTTGTGTCTTTTTAAAGTAGACTTCGTAGATCTTACCCGCAGAGCCAGTTGCCGAATCGAGGCACGTTGTCCTTGACCACGAGTGCAGCCGTGACGTACGTGTCCGCAAGCAACTGCTTGTTGCCCGTGACCTCTGCGAGATTGACCGCTTGGAGGGCTAGCAAGACGCGCTCGCCGCGACTGCTCTCACTGGACAGTATCTCCAGCTGCGCTAGACGGTGAGATACACCGGACACCTCGGCCGCCCAGTGCTGAGTAGCTCTTCTTGCAGGACTGGAAAGAAAATAAATATTAAATGCATTTACACGCACCGTTTTTGCTTGCACACACACGTTGCACGATCGCATAAACACAGGCAGCTTGCACGGACGTGCGCATGCGTTTCTAATGGTATGTAAAAATGTGTAATGGTTTAGAATTATTCACATTTGGTCGTAGTAGGTATGTAGCACGCAATATAACAGTTCCTTAATGTAAAGGGACTGAAATATGCTTTAAAGCTTTCATTTAAATCCAATACAATTATACAATATTTATATTTATATATATACAATATTATACAATAATAAATACAATTATAATCTCGTGGAGCCGTGCTCCTTCAACCTGCACATAAACAGGAGCCCGAGGAAGCCCGCAGGCCCCTGCCTGCAGCCGACCAGCAGTGCACCGTGTGCGCGCTATACAGTCAGCCTTAAAACGACAATAATACTTTTTTCTATGTTATGTAATTTAAATGATTTGAAATTATACAATTACTGCGCAACTATAGGTCATAACGACAGCGCAGCAACTTTGCTGCCTAGAAAAGGTAATGCGATGGGTCCGGGGCTCGATTTCTAAACATTGTAGGCAAGTATGTAGGTAAGTGTGCGTTTTCGAGACTTGATCCTAAGTGATGTTTTTATTCCATGCCACCAATGACGTTTCTAACAAACATGCCACCCAACAACAAACAACAAATCTGTTTCTAACAAACACGAAATTCAAGACTGGTCATTTCTTTATGGGATTATTTAAATCATCATCTATAACTGTCCACTGCTTTACTAAATGCCTCTTCTAAAATTGGGAAAAACTTGCCTATAATCACTATTCTGGGCAAGCGGGTTGGTGAACGCAGTAGATGCTAGCTGCTACACAGAGGAAGCTACTGGTCATTCTCCGTTAAATTCCCTTAGTCGCCTCGTATTGGTGGTTACAATAAAATTGTATTCTTCTATGCCGCTACCACACAGCAAATTATTTGAATGAACGGATTTGTATTATACGGATTATTTGAATACTTTAAATTAATAATGTACCTATCACCCCAGAGATCGCCTGCTCGTCTCACCAGACATCCTCCAAAGGGCAACCTGTGCAGTATTTGTCTCAACACAGCGGAAGCCAAAGCAGAGTATTTAACATGCCCAGAACCACTGGCCTGAACCTTCTTGCCGCAAACAGACAGAGCGTTGTGTAGTTCCAATCTTGCATTTGTAAGGTCATTCTGTAAATTAAATTTCCTAAATAAATTTTTTATGAGTTCCCTTAGCCGCAAAAAAATGTGATAAAAATAGAACTCATATGGAGCTTTTTAGTCAGTCATTAATATACTTCAATAAATTCCTAATACAAACCTTTGTCAAACTATTGCCAGCCTGCCTTTTATGCTTATAAAACAGTCCAGCTTCTTTGGATTGTGATTTTGGTACAGAATCTCCATAAACTAATAATTTAACGAGACATCCTCCCAGAACTAACACATTCACTAAGTAAATGAGCAGCGTTTGAAATATCCATGCACCCCAGGAAATGCTACTGTGATCTGAAATCAACAAACACCATTTTGTTTTATTTTAACACTGCATTCAAGTGCACATAAAGTGAACTATAAGACAATGAATAAAATGTGTTCAACGGATTGACACTGACAAGATAATTATATTGGTATGAAATAAAGTTTTTTTAACTATTTTATGTGTTAGTATTAAAATATAATATGCACTTACTCAGATCATCATTTGACAAAATTCTCCTTTGATCGAGTCTCGCTGAAAAGTCGGCCGATGATGATTCCAACATAAAGTTTCCGAAGAAGGCACTGAATGGATTGAACGCTATCAACCCTATCATAAAGGCACATAAGGCTAGGCGTGAATTGTCTCCCATACCCATAACAACTTTGGAATACTTCTCTTCCACCTGAAATCAAATAGACATCAGAAACAGAATTATATCAATATAAATGCTGTAACATGTTGCAAAGTTTTCCTTTTGTGCAGTTAATACCTTGTATTCTGGTGACGAAGGAGCATCACTATCCACAGGATGGGGTGAATGGTAGGGTGAAGATATGTCACTATGTGGGGGAGTGTAAGCCCCTTCAAACACCTCCTTCACTCCTGACTTCTGGCACGCTAGTTTGAGAGCCACATTCTCTTGCTTTAACCTACTATTCTGATTCTGAAGATATTTTATATAATCTATGGTTTTTCTTAATATAGCTGACTTGTTAAGCTGAAAACAATGTAATTTAACAATGTAATGCAACATTTATTTTGAGCTTAAAAATCTTCATATACCTATCATCATCATAATCCATCACAGGCACACCTACTGAGCATGGGTTTTCTCTAAAAATGAGCCAGTTTGCAGGCCATTGACCACCACGGTAGCAAACTGTGGTTTAGCAGATTTCACATGGTGACAAACCTTTGAGAAGATGGAGAATAGTCAGACATACACAGGTATCCTCACAATTTTTTCCTTCACCTTCATGTATCTATATGTACATTATATTAATTAAATATTACTTTGAAGGTTAAGTAAAACTAAGTAGGAACACTTGAAACACTGAAAGTTCTCAAAGGTGTGTAAAATCTGTCAAATAGGCCAGCCGGCAAGCAGGCAGGTGGACTGACTTTAAGCATTTTAAATACTGCTTACGTCTATGGGTTGTGGATGGTTGTATTTAATACTTGCAATATTTAATATGTTCAAGTAATTGTGCTAATGAAACTAAATTTTTGTTGATGACATAGTAGTATTCTCTGAAACCCAAAAGACCTAGAAGAGATGATATACAGTTAGAAAGTATAAAATCTGGCCTGACAATAGGTGGACAACATAGATAACAATGTGGGCAGAACCAGTTGGCAAAAGGAGTGTTGGAAGGCCAATCAAACGGTGGGCTGATGATATTGCTGGCTGGCTGGATAGGGTGATGTGGAAGAGGTTGTAGGATGTGACTATATGTGTAATATAGGCCATATCACACATATAGTTCACATCTACAACAAAGAAACTGCAAATGAATACAACTAACAATTAGTTTTAATCTAATATACTAACAGTACTTATTTACATGATTTGAAATGTTAACTTACTGGATGTGCAATAAACGGGCTTTAAATGACTATTAATGTAACTAAAAATGTGGCATTTTATTAGAAAATGTATGTACCTTTGCGTCCTCTCCGACAAGCATATTTTTCAACTCGATTATCCTATCATTAATACTGGTTCTGTAGCGCCTCTCGATAGCATTATGGGCACTTCTCTTTACCTCTTTAACTTTGGGCATGGCGTGGCCAAATGAAATTTTATCTCCATCGAGGACTACAGGTATACCAGTTGTCAGCAAAGTAGGGCCATTATTTCCAGTGAAGAAGGTATGCACGGGTCTATTTTCAATTCCTGCTTTTGTATTTGTGATAATGCCTTGAGTTGTTCCTAAAAATTCATAATTAATTGTTAAACTAACAAATGTATTTTTAACTCTCCGCAACTCTCTTTGGGTCGAACACAATAAAACTTCCAGTTCTTACCTTGTACTGGAGCAGTAGTATACATCAGAGTTTGTGTTTCTGAATTGATAATGTTGGATTGAAGTATAACTGGAGAGAAACTTGCATCAGTAGTTTTCAAGATCAAAGGTGTCATATTCTTCGTATTGTTTGGTAGTAACAATGGCTGGCTTGGATGCTGCCCTTTTATCACTCTATTTATCTTTGTAACTCCCTCCAACTGTACAAGTGAGGCAGTACCATCGGGCATTTGTTTTATTGCATTGTTTGCTGCTAAATTTACATATAAAGGACTTGGGACCACCTGCTGTACTATCATTGGTGTCTGTGCTGGAAACCTATTCTGTCCGTGTTGGGTGACATCCGGCAGTGGAGAGCCGTCATTTGCTTGGCGCAAATTATAACTTTCTTCGCTTCCATAAACATTCCGTACCGGACTATTCTTTGTCTGCACGTTTTGAGGTGCAATCTTTCTGTTGTTTGTGTGCTGAGATACCAAAGGATTTCCACTTTTGTTATAGCAGGGCGATACTTGGGGAGATGATGAAATATCCAGATTAGGCTTCGTATCGACACTCAGAAGCCCAGAGTCGTTGTCCACATATGAAAGTTCCTCTTCGAGTTTCTTCATGAAATCTCCATCA
>DWLO01001837.1:0-13836 GCA_018245335.1 Dalla quadristriga | reverse complement strand
AGGTTAATGACATAATAGTTTGCGATAGATGTCATCTATAAGTACTCTATTTAAAAAAAAATTTAAAATTACAGCTTTATTAGATTAGAAAAAAAAATTGATTAAAATTTTAAAATCTTCGAATTTTATCTACGTGCACATATTTAAATAAGGAAGTATTTACTTTTATTTCAAAACATATTTCTATTTGGATAGAATGCTTTAGATCCTGTGTTCTTCAGATTCTTAATTATGACTATCTGACAAGAAGTAAAAAAACAAAGATATGCTTTGAGAAAAGTTTTATTTCGTACCATTCGTTTGTCTCACTATAAAGCTGTAATAGCCATGATAAAGTACTTGTCACTTGAACTTGACAAGGGATTAAAATGATATTTACGACAGTTACCTACTTGTCATGTTGTTATTACAGTTCATTCTATTTCATAATCCACTTGGGAGTCTGTTTTACGAGGAACAAAATAGATAATAAGAAGCGAAAATGTAATGTTTAAATTCTACGATTGTTTCTAAATCACATCACAAACGATTCTTATGAAATAAGTAGCTTATAATTTTCACTTAAAGCGGTACGAGTAGTAGTACGATAACAGTATAAACACTATCGTTATAGATGTAGCTATTGAATTTATTCTACCTAA
This sequence comes from Dalla quadristriga, assembly GCA_018245335.1. Classification (NCBI taxonomy): domain Eukaryota; kingdom Metazoa; phylum Arthropoda; class Insecta; order Lepidoptera; family Hesperiidae; genus Dalla; species Dalla quadristriga. The sequence goes on along the minus strand of DWLO01001837.1, from coordinate 13,195 downwards.
AACACGAGTACCTTTAATATGTAAGTACGAGTATATTTCACTTTACACATTTTAGGATTACAATTCGTAGACTAACGATGACGTAGAGGTTGTGTCATGTGAAAATCGTCTGATGTAGCCACTTTTATAAAGAATTATATTTGATAAAAATTCTTAATTGTAATCTCATTATTTCATGTAAGTAATCTCTTAATTGATCTGTGTGATTCCGACTTTATAATATTTAAAAAGTTATAGTCTACATAATACGTGGAACATCTAGATTAGTGAATATTCAATCCTCAGAACATGCATTATTTTTGCTGCTAATTAGCCTAAAAATTTAATACTGTATTCGCTACTAAAGCCACTTTTACAACTTGTGCAAGCTGTAAAGATTTACCTACGGAACGCTTTGCATAATACTTATTTGTTGTTTTATTATGATCTCAACTTTTGGTTCTTTATATTTATTTATTTAGTGAATTCTGTGGAATATTTAATTCACTATATAAATACAAATACTTAATCAAATTTATGTATGTATTTCGTTTAGATGTGTATAACCGCCGATAGTCTGTTAATAATATTCTCATTTGAGCATTCTCATTCCTAATAAGTTCTATTACATTTACTTTCTGATCATCTATCTGTTTCAGACTGGCAAGAAATCAGTAAAAATATATTTTTACAAACGAAATCTGTCAATAGCATTTTTACTTATTGCAACCGGTAACGATTAATTTTAATTAATTGAAAGGCTTATAGGTCTTTGATTAGTACCGTCTAATTGCCGATATCTTTATTCAAAGCTAATTTAACAGTCCGAATGGTTTTTCAGATCGAACTGTAACTGTAACATATCTATCGATAGCTAAGCGACGACGTGTAGGTTTAGATAATCCTTACTCGAGTGATTTAACATTGACGAGTAGTTACTTTGCGGCGGCTTTTTGTTTGCCGCCACCTCGCCTTCGTCGTTCTCTACCCCCGATCACACCCGCTCAATGGTACCCAGCGGGTATGAGACCGGGGGCGCGGTACACAGAACACAGGACAGGTAGCGGCAACGCGATGGCGCCGTGTAGTATTCTTATTTATAATTATGAGTATAACGCAAATACCTCTACGTTTAGAAGTACCTAATAGTTTTAGTGTTTAACGAATTTACTCGTTCTACTCGCTGACAAGCGAACAATGAAAGACAAAGCTGTGAGAATTTTGATCTTAATGTAAAAAGTAAGTTCATTTTATTGTAAGTACCGTTGTTGTGCTGTGTTATCTTTTGAGTTTCCTTTGTGGTTGTAGATAGACTTTGAAAATGTTGTCTTATGCTATTGTCTTATATTATCGTAATAATCTTATTACGCTTAGTTACTACATTGTTATGTCTATGATAAGAGACCAACTGATAAAGAAGATATTTATAGAAGACATTTTTTAATTTACTAGATATCTCGTCCACATAAAAAACTGTTAAATAATGTTGGATCATAATTAAAGGTGGCTTGTCCCTCCCTAGCTTTGGACTCATTTGGGATACCTAGCGTTTTGAAAGTACAAGTTTTATTTATTATAATTATGAAATACAAAAGTACAAAAACTCACGCTTAATGAATCGACAACTTTTTCCCGTACTAAACCGCAGAATGACAGGCAATAACATTACTCTATGAAAAACGGCTTTCAAATTACCTTTGCGCGTAGGTAATACGTTTTACGTGCTTTGGTGACGTGTCAAACAGCTCTGAAGACTGTCCTACATTTGCATGTTTGATTTATAGCACTTTTTACTGAAGTTGGATAGTAATTGAAACATTATTGTATTTTGTCTATTGCTTAAATTTAACCACTTGTTGAAGTAAAACTTCTTTATCCGCGGTAGGGGAGAAAAAAATTGCGAGACGCGTTATGCATGTCGTGGATACGGAAATTAGGTCATTGATATTCAAGTCATGAGTATGTCTAAACTGTTTTTATTAACCACGTCCGATCGAGCGTTAGTACCAAAAGCGCAGTATTGGCGGAAGATGGCAGATGCAGGTTTCCTATGGCGTATATTCCTCATACTGAATAAAGCATTTTTCCTTCTTACTTTTTTCTTTTAAATCGAGGCTCCCTAACCAACCCGTAAATAATATGGACCCGCTGAATATGCTTAGAGGTTTATTTCTGTTTTACCAATATTAATAAGTAATTTATAAAAGGGTCTTCTAAAATTAGGAGTGGTTGGTGAAACCGGGTATCACTTAGATTAACAAGTATCAGGAGATTATAACACATAAGTCACCTTACTTCCTCTTTGTTTAAGCTTCCGTACCGTAGTAGCCGAATATGAGTAAGTTTATTATGACGATAGCGGCTCTCTCTCTCTTTCTCTCTGAAACATTATCTGCTAAAAAAAAATTATTACGTCCTCACATTGTGCTATTTAGCGTAATCAAAACACTCCTGCCATCTCGCCCGAAACTCAATACCTATCGTGGGTGTGCTTATCAGTTTCGCGTCCCTCCGCTCGCACATTCAACATTTTCAACACACTTGAAAAATGGGCGTCTGGAGCGTAATATTATTATTACTTATTACTGATTTATTATTTAATCTTCGTTGTCTTTATTTACAACCCACCAATACATCTTTAACCTCCCATAAAAGTTATACTTCATGCGCGTCTGCAAAATGATACACCCACCCATTTTTTTAAATAACATTAGGAATAATTTAATAGAACCATAATAAAGACGAATACCGCAGCAAAGATACCTTTAAATCTTATATTTTAAGGACGAATATTGTACTACTTGTATACAGAGCATTTTTGAAAGATAGCTGTAGTAAAATCTCAGCTTAAACTTTCCGAAATACCTCGTATACGTCGTAGTTTTAACGCATAAACTTGAGAAAATAACAACTATATAAAAAAAACAGGCTCGGCTTTATGATAATGATATTTCCTCGAGTTACCACCAGTGGTATCACCAGAAAACGGGCTGAATAACAAGCGCTTGCAATTTATTCGATCACTTTCCGAACTAGACAAGTTTATTTCCATCTTAGTTAGACAGTACAGTAAAATGTCGTCGTAGACTTCGTAGCATCGCTCGTAGCACATGTCAATTTACTCATTTCAACTCGAAATCTTCATAGCTGGCGATTATCTCGATTCAGACGATTTACACCGTTATCAATGCATGGTACTGTCTGTACAAAAAGATTGTAACATAATTATCGTTGCGATCCATCGGACAAGATGAATTGTGACGAAAAATAGCTCGTGTACCAGTTTTAGTGCAAACAACCCACACTAGACTTGTATTAGTGTTTCGTCCAAAGAATGACGTATATGAAACTTAGCACAAGTTTATGCCCTTCGGCGACTATATTGGTACTACCTTCTGGTACCTTCTTTTGAATCACGGCACGTGGTGTTCTAAGCCAATGTAATGTTATAATATTTAGTGAAACTTTCCTATTAGGTAATACTTGTCTTTGTATAAATACACTATATTGGAGGCCTTCATTCGTATATTGTGAACGGAATATCTTTTGTAAATTACATTAGGACAGTAAAATAATTCTCGACCAAACTCTATCTTATAAAAATTAGATAATTTTCACTATAGTAAGGACCACGCTATTAGGTAGGTAGTCTTTACCGGAGGTTACCAGAAAACTAAACGTGTGTGTTAATATTAGTGACGGACGTCCGATCACGTGTTGAATACAGCAATAAATGTGGAGTATTTTTATTTATTACATATTTACGATTCTACGTAGGTATAGTTGCCAATATCCATCTTGTATTTTATCTAATAAACGATGTGTCTGTTTTGTGTCTTGGTGAAGATGACGACCAAAGAATCTTTGTACTGTATGCTGGAGTCGATTAGTTTTGCTCCTATTTATGGAAACAAAGTTACTTAAGCTCAGTACGGGATAAATAAACTAGATACAACTGTCTATACAAGAATATAAATGCAATTTATCCGATTCAACAGGGTACTTGTATTCACACAATAAATATCAGAAATGTGCTTCGAAAGTTATGCTTTGTATAATATTTTAAGATCTTAATTGTGTCGATAACGTGCATGACCGCTTAACATTATTATAATCTCCCTAGTACTAAAATTATTTATTATATTCATTAAATTAATTGTAGGACGTCCTTTGTTGAGGGCATTGTGTTTTGTAATACTATCGAACCTTGTCTAAAATTGGTATAAATATATTTTTTTAACTATTACTTAATTTGTGTACTATGCAGCCTCGCAACATTCCATTGTTTCAGCATGAGCTATGATAAGACACATTTTTCATGTGAAAGCCCTTTTTTGCTGTTTTATACGAGTTTAAAACTAATAACTCCTAAAAACATTTTTAAAGTTATTTTCAGTCAACAATTAATGATTGTTCTAGTTGTTAAATAATTACAAAAATAAAAGCCTTTTCACCTTCACTGTCATCATCACGTGTCGATTTCCAAACTCGCTAGCATTGTATAAATCATTGTTTTAAAAATTATAAAAAGTTTAATTGTATTTCAATTTACATCCATATTATATTATTTCACTTTTGTTGAGAGCTAGGTACTTAGGGTAATGTTTTATAACAAATTGATTATATAAATATACATCTACGTTAACATTTTCTACTATTCTTTGACTGTTAATATGTTTGTTTTTAACTTAAGAGTTCTACTATTGTTGATGGCTAAGCGTTATGATACTAGTCAGTGTTTTTGATTTACGTAAAATCATAAGTCTTTTTGTAAAACTTAAATTTTACTAGTACCGTGCAATATTTATAAGATTATTTTCCCTGAATGAAATTATTGAGAGTACGGAATATACCATCGTTTATATATAAAAAATAACGAAATTGCGTTACGACGCAATTGGATATACGTATCCAGTTAGTAAGTCATGTGCAATTAATAAGATAACGGATAATGAGGTCATTAATTTTCGATCAGAGTATATTCTCTTCTGTCGCATTAAAACATTCTATAGATATTGTAAGCAACACTGTTAAGAATATTTTTCGATGTTAACCTTGCAAATTATATACTTGTTGACATAACTCATTTATCATTTTCCTTAGTATGACTATCATAGTTAAATTTAAAATCTATGTATAGTAGAATATATAAAAATATTACCAAGGTTACTTTTACTTGCTTGTATAATCTGCGTGTTATATTGTGATCTGTTCCAGAAATCTCAACATAAAGTTCGATCAGTTGGAACATCTCAGTCAATTTTTGTCCGATAAGGTCATCCTCTATTGTTTTTTTAGCGAGTAGCTAAGGTTGTAATGTTAATATCGAATTATAACAACAGCTTTAGCACAACAGAATTGTAACTTTGACCTCGAAATATTAATTATATAAAGAATGGAATGGAATGTTACATAATTATAATATTAATAGAACCGATAAAAGGAACTGCATAGTTAATTTGTCGGTAGTTTAATGCTGGGCAGGCGTTCTCTACATCTGAAACTTACTCCACCGGCTGCACCAATTATTGCCAACTTATTAAACTTTTTGAAACAAATCTCTGTTATTCGATATTACCAGTTTACTCAAAAATCAAAACACTCATTGTAGTTTTAAAGTATTTTTCTCGTTAAATTAGGCAAGTTTGATCGCGTTTTGTAATATTTTAAAATTGTCTAATATTGTAGTAATTTTAATAATGTTTTGAAAGCACTCATTTCATTGTAACATACTTATTTTTGCACTTAAATTCACTATTTTAAATAAAGTTATTTGCTGAAATACACTGAAGAACAATAATGAGAGTATGAAAATTTGTGTTTTATTTGGACCAGACTACCTACCTATCCTACCATCAATTAGAATGAATGACAAAACAACTAAACTAGTTATGAATATATACATTCCCAATACTACTAATTCCACTCTTCATAACCAGTCTCATTTACTTTTCCTACGAAATACCATTACACAATAGAAGACTCTTTAAACACACAGACGACAACACCTGACTACGTTTTTGCTATTTGCATATTCTGCGTATTGTACATTTTGAAAAAGATAATGACAACCACACGGTAGGCATTTTCTTTTTGTACATTATGCCCTGAAGGGGGGGTCTATTTAATACCCTATCTCTACTACATACTCTTATCTCGTCTAGCCTCACCGTTCCTCTCCTGAGTTCCGTTACACATACAATAACCTCAATAACCGCAGTAACCTCGTGGGCCAAGTCCAAGTAGGTACTTAGATAGTTTCGCTTTCTCGATAGTTTATAGTTCTTATCAAGCATGATATCGGGTATATTGGCAAAGTAGATATAGCGCGCACAGTACATCCACACACATAACTGTGAATACGATAACATAACAAACATGACAATGAATTTATTTGAACTGGCAGCCAACCTAGAAAAACTATCTAAAATCGAAATTTCCTTTAATTTGAGCGTAGGTACCTACGGCAGAGCGGAAGGCCAAGCTCCAGCAATGGCTCAGATTTGAAACGACAATGTGAAAGGTAAAGTTCGAGCAAACATGACAGCGCCTCAAGCATGCATGTAACTTTAGGTAAGTATATAAAAAACCTTAATCGATCCTTATTTGAAAATGTAGCGGACGGATCAAGGACCAAACACGTAGGACTAAGGAGTTTTAGATGTTAAAACTGTTTTAAAATAATTCCGTGAACTTGTTCGTGAAAATATAGTAGTGGCACAGAAAATGGAAAATAATTAGAGTCTACTTCATAAAAAAAATTCCCTATAAAAGTTCAAGTTATCGTGTTTTCATTTTATCTAAACTTATATCATACAGTCACAAAATATATGTTCAAAAATTAGGTTCATAATCCTACAAATTAAGGAAAATTAGTGGAACTCAGAACACACTACACTACAAAACCGTTGTAGCACCTTAACACACCCGCGAGGCTGAAGCCAGTAAAAACGAATGGTATCCCCAACAAAAACCAAATCATGAATAACGGGCCAAATTCCCCCAAACCCCGTCCCAAAGAAGTAGTTACATCTGCGGCCAAGTCTACTCTTTTTTTTGTTCATACCTTCACTTCATGTTACTTTCATGAGCAACACTTAACCTTGGAAAATGACATGGCCTACTTATGTATCTCTTCTGCCTTGATATGAAAGTTGACGAACATTATCTTCTTGGTATAACTCGAATTTAGTGAGCCTAAAAATTATCTACTGTGTGTCACACGGTCCACGAACTGGTCTGTTTTAAGATGTTTACAAAAAAAAGTCAACTACACCTAGCACTTGCGGACATTGAAATAGGTATTTACCGTACTTACTAATAGAAAGCGATATTATCTTTAACAATATCTCATTGGAACAGTCCTTGGTTCGATTCCCATTCGTTCTTTCTAACATGTTCAAGTTTATTAGGTACTTAAATACTTTAATAAAATATCGTTCATATCAAGTTCATAGTAAATTAAAAGAAAACGGTGCTTAAATATATCTTGATTCGAAACTAACATTTTAAAGATTGACATTCTATGAATTTGCAGTTAACATCTATTGTAAACTGAAGAAAATGGTACATCGTTTCGTTCATTGCTTAAAATAGTTAAAATGGAATTGCCCAAAATGGTAAAACTCATAAAATTTAATACGAAAATTACACAAGGTACGTAAGTACGTACCGTACCTATTTTGTGTTGACAGAAGCAAATGGCGCTTAAGTAAAACAACAAAGATTTAGCAAATGGACCATTAGGTACAACAATTTAAACGTCGCCATCAGCTATAACCGCCTACAGTAGGTACGCCGTACTGCCAAATTACGATACATTTTATACGACTCTCTACTTTATTTTAATTAAACTGTCATCACGTGCTCGAACTGTTATTATATATTCGAGAATATGCAGCATGCTCGTTTGCAAGTGAAACGTGAATGATGTACGAAATTAATTATGTTTTAAGGTGGTAGAACCTGTATACGATTCGGCCGTGATCATTGTAGGAAAGTTAAGTGTAACCGGCATCAAAACCTCAACAAAATTGTTAGAAAACAATTATTCCACGGTGGAAATGGGTATAGCGGTGGTACCGCCCCGGGCGAACGGTTTACAAGTTCTATCCCCTTTCAAACCCAGGGTTCCTACATAACAATTTTATTAAAATGTATGTAGGTTCACGTTTCCCTTCATATGTTATTATCGTACAGAATATAGCATAATTTATAATAGACCTATCTTTAACATAAAAGTACATAAGTTAATTTTGTTAGCGTAGCAGCGCTTCGTGACAACTTTATTGTATTCTTAAGTTATGGGGGATTCTTATTGAAACTGATGCGTCCCGAATGTGGTCCTATCTATATGTCATATAGATATCCGTTTACCTTCTGACAGGGGGCGACGTTATTAAATCCCCGACTTCACGAAGGTACATTTTCATTCATGCAATATGAATACGGTGTAGGTACTTAGTGACATTTACCAACATTGGTTACAAAGTAACTATTGATTTCAAAGTAGCTTAAGTAATAAGTACTTATACTCATACATTAATGACGCCCGTCGCTCCGCCCGTCGTTTTTGTCGAAAATGTGGCCTAACAGTGCTTGTCACGGTGCCGTCACGGAGCAAATATCGGTCCGAATTCGGAACGACGCGACGTGATGGGGGTGCCGCTGCGTCGGTGGAAAAGCGCTGTTCCCAAACACGGTTATTCTATGAGTACATTTACGGATTTTTTCGGAGGTTTTATTTATATTACGTCCTTGTTCCTCCTCCAAATCTCTTACTTAAAATCCTTTAAATTCCGTTGATGTTAGCCGACAAATAATTGATATCACTTAATATATAAATTAAATTAATCATTACAAATAAATACTATTATTATTTTACTCTCTATTGTACACCACAATTAACATGGATATTACAAAAAAAACTTAAGTTCTACGGTACATGGGCGCAATTTCGAAGGCGCTGTCTGAAGCGCCTACAAAATGTATGTTATTTAATATTTGTGTGTTTATTTGCGATATTTAATTGCTGTTCGGTTATGTCGAGATATCATATTCACAACACAATCATTATCATACAGATAGGCAATATCACTACTCGATCATGCACACAGCGTTATTTAAAGTTAATTAATTAATCATTAAGCACGATTAAAAGATTAAATTTCATGCATACCTATCGAAGTTTTTAAAGATTATATCATTATTTTAAAATATTTATACAACAACGATAAACAGGTTCGCTGTTATCAAAGAACGCGGGGAATCAAAATAATTGATGGTCATTCAAATAAGTAGGTCCGTTTGGTAGAACGTGAAGAAATGTAAAAAAGAAAGAAACATAGAAAAAAGCTTTATTTCTCATAACCCTATAACACTCAAACACATGCAGGATTACAGAACAGTTTAAGTAAATTAAATAATTTGAAAAACGGAATAATACGATGTTCGCATGCGTTACAGCGACTGAGAATGGTACCCAATCAGCGTAATGCCACGGCGGCGCTGATTTTTATTGGGCCCAGTAAGTGGGTGACTCACGGGCTACGGTATTGCTTGCAACAACAAATCAGTGATAAAAATAATAATAATAACATGTACAGTTATTAAGAAGTGCTATACAATACTGTAGCATTCTACCGTAGATTTCTATTTGTCATGCCTCATTCATATTATAAATAATAAATGCCGAATAATTCGTGCACGAATACGACCATGTAAATACCCGTTTATATATACGTCAACATTCAGTGAACATCATCCATCTTTCAAACTGAACCTGCCATTCCATGGTCTCTAAGGAGTAGCTAAGCGGACACTGATGCGCAATTAAATTAACACTTGAGTTGACCTCCCTCCTAAATACAATAGAGATCAATATGTAATAATGGAAAACACATACGATATATACGATACATACGATACGATACATACATATATTACGATACTCTCTTTAATTAACTCGTTAAAGCTTATTTCCAATTCCAACTGGCTCATTTTAATTGATTTTGATGAGTGCGCATTTGTTTGCAGTTACGTAGTTATTTGAATGCCTGGCCTTATTTAAGACTTCAGAAGTCAACTTAACAGCAATGTTTAAAAAAATTTGAATGTTACGCTGCCATGTTAGAAATAATTTTACTGAATTTAATAAATCTTTAAGGACAACGCGGATGCAACTAATCCTAATCCTCGATAAAATTATCATTGATTGATTATGAAAGACTTGACGGAAGACATGTAGGCATTTTGTTCACGCTTTTCATGACTGCACCTTCATCTCGCACAAAATCATCCTGTTTCTTAATAATAGCTGCATACTTGACATATTTGACCTGCCGGTCTACTTGTCACGCTAATCAACTTAAATTATTAAAAATAATCATAAATTCATATTTAGAGCATGTTTTTTTCTTGCATTGCATTTCTTGCATCAAGTGCTCTTGCATTTTCCTTATTATTATTTACTAGACTATGCCCAGCTTTGTTCGCATAATATAATAGTAAACCACTGAGGAATAACCAACGGGCGATAACGTCCCATGCTCATCCAAGTGTTTATTTCTAGACTTTGTAAACCATTTCAGACTAATCGTAGCTGAGATTTAATGTTGGATCCCAAGTCACCAAACAGCTAAAAACTAAACCAAATTCCCACAAATTGTTTTGGATTAAGTAGATATCTAACAAACACAAACAGAAAATTAAAAAAAAAAAGGACTGAAAGAAACACTGTACCTATGCATAGAATCGTTTTCAACAATTCTCTTGATTACAGCTGAAGTATATCTAATCTGTGACTGAAGCCCCAAGTCCGAATTAAACCCTGTGTGGCAAGTTCACGAATCAACAAATCCGAGCGTGTATGATAACTAATCCTTTGGAAAATAAAACGGAGGCCTCGCTCGTCAATCTAATAAACCCTGTCGACCCTTGCCCCTGAATATTATTTATCCGTATCCCAAACATCCAACCCTTTTTACACGTTGTGAAACTGGTTCAAAAGTTCGTAATACATGAGCTGACCGCTAAACTTTGCAAGGCCCGTATTCTGTTCTGAATTTACGAAACCGTAGCAAGCATTCCAAAAGTATAAGATCTAGTAAAAGTACAGTCCACTCCTCTTCAGTTGTGGTAACAGATTTTTTTTTATAAATTGAAATTCAGAGAACAAGCAGACGGTCCACCTGATGTTAAGTGGTCACCGTCGCCTGTGGATACGAGGAACACCAGAGGAGTCGCCAATGCGTCCGTGACCCTGAAGGAAAGCTCATGTTGCCCGTTTTTTGAAGAACCCCATGTCATAGTTCACTGAGAAATCGTCAGACGAAAGCGCATCGCATAACTAACGCGTGCGATAAACCACACACAAACGTCCAAGTTATACTTAGATTAAGTATTACTTAATCAGAAACCACACTTATCTGTGTCGATCAGTGTGTAGGTATACTTTGCTCTAACCGCTTTGCGCCTACGGCTATCTGTGTGATGTCTAAATTCATAAAGACTACGTACATTTCTTTACGAATGAATTTCTATCCCATTTCCCATTCAATTTAAGATGATAACTTTTTAATTTTGATAAAAAGGAAATTTTATGCGACATTAGTTGCCGAAGACAAATTTAGAGTAAACTACCCTTCGTCCGCGCCTCCCCACATTTATCCTACAGGCACCGTGCATTTGTACGAGATGCCTATCACTAGATAAGTACGCCGTTAGCGTAATTGATACAGTCCCTACCTCTCGGGTTCGATTCTCGAACTGGACAAATATTTATGTGACAGATATTAGATGATAGTCATTTGTGATAGGCACAAACAACTACTGCCGGAATATGCTTTCGTAAGCGTTTATTTTGTTTACTGCCTGTGTCACTCCCAGAGAAAACGGAACTATTATGATCGCGATACGGCCGCATGTGACGTCATATCTCACGTCCCACGCGACCAGCACGGCCTACGCAAATGATATCTACTATTTATATATTTATTATTATCTTACTTACCGGCAATTTGTACGTAATAAAACAAGTTTCCGCGTGTTTATTTTCGACAGATTTTATTTTTAACCTCAATTTTTATTCCATAAATAATTAGATAGCAAAAATGATTCTATATCCCACAAAATATTCTGTGGCTGAGACATTTCTAGTACCTATTACAGAAAATACGGAACGTATCCAAAAAATGTACCAAATTTATTGGAAATAAAATGATGGCAGAAATATAGATGCGTCTTCTAAATTATGTTATCTCATTTTACTAATAAATAAAATTCTCGCGGCTATCTTTGACATTAAAATTAAGGTCAATAATTGAATGTTATATGCTAATAAAATTATTTGAGAAACGTAATAAACCGTTTTTAGAATTTTTGTCTGTCTCTCAGTCTGTCGATCTGCAATCTTGCGAATAAATAGGTTCCGAAACCGCTTAACAGATTTTGATGAAATTTTCAGGAATTGTAGTTAATTTACCCTACATTAACTTACCGCATAGGCTTTGTTTTATCTTAGTTTCTCAAACGGGTTTTTAGTTATAGCCCTTAGCGTCTGTACTCCGAGGAATCCATTTATAACTACAATTCATTGGCATTAAATTTTCCGTATTCCGAAATTTCTCTCAGCTCAGCACTCCTTAGTAAGAAATATTACAAAATCATTACAGTTGTTTCATATAAAATTGAAATGACGATTTATTTAATTTTCTTTAACAATTCCAAAACACTGCATTGAAATGGAGGCGTGTTGAGGGCATGTTACATTTGTTATATCACTATCAAATATTCACAGTCGATATGATCACGATTCGACGAAGAGGCTTAATTAATCATTATTTAAGCTGATTTTGACTTTTTTTATAGTAGGTGGTAGAACCCGTATACGGTTCGCCCGAGGCGTTAGCCACACCCATTTCTGCAGTGATATATTGTTTTTCTATAATGGTGTTCGGGTCGGAGAGGTGTCTATGCCGGTCTCAAGAGGCGACCAACTAAGTCTTCAGGGGTAACAACGCATGTGCGACCAGCTTCGAATAGGAAAATTATTAACGATGTCTAACACAGTATTAAACAACTAATATTCTACTAAAACAATTCTAGTACAGCAGAACTTACTACCAATCCCTCGCACAATCTGAAGCTAGTCGTAGATGTCTATGGGCGGCAGTGGTTGGTGGGACTGCAAGCCGTTTGGAGGGTAATAGCGTCGTGT